>PISX010024527.1:0-27728 GCA_004024625.1 Mellivora capensis
TTAAGATAGTTTTTACACAGCACGGGCATTTGTTACACGAATATAAGTGTATAGTGCTACTCGAAGAGCAATGCAAAGACAATGACGGGATTGGTTATGGAAGTTGAGACTAAGTTTAGAAAGTATAGCTTTGGATACAGTACTCTTCTGCCTGCTGATTCTTTAATAAAATCTGTATTAGTTTCTGGTGGCCATGATAACAAGTTGTCACAAATTGGATGGTTTGAAACAACAGAGGTTTATTATCTCATAGTCCTGGAGGCCACTCCAGCCATCTTCTTTCAAGGAGGGCCTGGAGGTAGTGAAGCATCTTAGCCCAGCGTAAGCAGAGAGAAGGAAGTGCTTGAGAGTTTATAATCACCACTGCCGCCCAAGCTGGCTGGAAGCCGACAACTGATTAGTCAGGGAGTATGGAAGCCCAGCTACTTTGCCTTGAGTCAGGACCAACAGTGCATTGTAACTTACATTCCAAAATTCCCCTGCTGAATAAGGCTGTCACCACCCTTGCTTGAAATAGCACCCTTGCTGCTTACCTTCCTTCTCTTGCTTCCCTCACTCCCTTACCAGTTTATTGGGGAGCACTTTCTTAATAAATGACTTGCATGTGAATTCCTCGTTTAATGTCTTCTTATATGGAAGAAGTGACCTAACACTAAAGGTATTTCACAGAGACCTTGTTTAAAGTCCCCTTAGACTGGGAAACCCAACCTAAGACAAAAGCGATCTCATATAAATGAATGGCAATATGAGCATCCAAGCCTCATTAAAGAACCAGAACCAGAATCATCAGGTTTTCTCTGGGCCTCCCGAGCCTCATGAACTATTCTCTTTGCATGTCTATTATATCTTTGTCTCTGCATACATCCGTCTCTGCTTTCTTGCACATGACCATAACTTTCAATCTAGCTTCTTGCTCTCTATAATTTTCTTCCACTGAATATGGTAACTTTCCACAATCTGTTAATGACATTCAGAATAGTTTTATCTAAAAGAAGCTTATTTCAATGAGCTTTAATAGAAGAAAAGTATCATCCTATAGTTTTAGAGATTACAATACTATTCATAGTGATAAACCAGATCAGTTACTTCTCAGTCTCATTCAAGTGTGGAATAAAGGTGGATCTCATTGACCCAGATTATATTGAGGTAATAATACTGGATAGGGTCATTAGAGATATACTATCTATCTTTATATAGTATATCTCTATATACTATATATCTAAATATAGTATACAAAGGACTGTCAAGCTTCATCCCTTTAAGACAGTTCTTCTCTTTTAAGAAAAGAGGTGGATGCCAAAAAGAATAACATGACCAAGAGTAAACTTAACGAAGGAGGTGAAAGACCTGTACCCTGAAAATTATAAAATGTTGATGAAAGAAATTAAAGAAGGCACAAACAAATGGAAAGATATTCCATGCTCCTGGCTCAGAAGAATTAATATTGTTAAAATGTCTATATCACCCAAAGCAATCTACAGGTTTGGTGCAATCCCCATCCAATTACCAACAGCATTTTTCACAGAACTAGAATAAATAATACTAAAATTTTCATGGAACCACAAAAGACCCCAAATAGCTAAAGCAATCCTGAGAAAGAAAAGCAAAGCAGAAGTTATTACAATTCTGGTTTTCAGGATACGCTACAAAACTGTAGTGATCAAAACAACATGGTACTGGCATAAAAATAGACACATAGATCAACCGAAAAGAATAGAGAACCCAGAATTAAACCCATGCTTATATGGCCAGTTAATCTACAACAAAGAAAGCAAGAATATACAAACAGGAAAATACAGTCTCTTCAATAAATGTACAGAGAAAACTGGGCAGCTACATGTGAGAGAATGAAACTGGACCACTTCTAATACCAGACACAAGCATAAACTCAAAATGGATTAAAGATCTAAATTTGAGCCTAAAACCATAAAAATTCTAAAAAAGAAAACAGACAGCAATTTCTCTGACGCTGACTATAACAACTTTTTTTTTTAATATTTCTCCTAAAGCAAGGAAAATAAAACAAACATAAACTATTGGGACACATCAAAATAAAAAGCATCTGCACAGGAAAAAATATAATAAAAAAAAAAACAACAAAAAGGCGACCTACTGAATGGGAGAAGATATTTGCAAATTAACTCCATGAAGATATTTATATCCAAAATGCATAAAGAACATATACAACTAAACACCAGAAATAAAACAATCTGATCAAAAAATGGACAGAAGAAATAAATAGACTTTTTGCAAAGCAGACATACAGAGGCCAACAGACACATGAAAACATGCGCAACATCACTCATCAGGGAAATGCAAATTAAAACTAATGAGATATCACCTCACATCTGTCAGAATGGCTAAAATCAAAGACCACACAAAACAATTATTGGCGAGAATGTGGAGAAATAGGAACCCTGTGCAGTGTTGGTGGGAATGGAAACGGGTGCAGCCATGGTGGGAGACAGTAAAGAATTTCCTCAAAAAATTTAAAAATAAAACTACCTACCTTGTGACCCAGCAATTGCACTGTTGGGTATTTATCCAAAGAATACAAAGACACAAATTTGAAGGGATACATATGCTCCTATGTTTATTGCAGCATTATTTACAATAGCCAAATTAAGGAAGGATTTAAGTGTCCACCACTAATGAGTGTCTAAAGAAGAAGTAGTATACATATTCCACGATATAATCATGGCATGCTACCCAACCATAAAAAAAGAACAAAATCTTGCCATTTGCAACAACATGGATGGAGCTAGACAGTGTAATGCTAAGTGAAATATGCAAGTCAGAGAAAGACAAATACCATGATTTCACTCATATGTGGAATTTAAGAAACAGAACAAACGAACAAAGAGAAAAAGAGAGACAGAGAGAGAGAGAGAGAGAGACAAACCAAGAAGCAAATTCTTAACTATAAAGAACAAAAAGATGGTTACCAGGGGGTTAGGGGTGGGGAATGGATGAAATAGGTAAAGGGAATTAAGAATACACTTACCTTGATGAGCACTGAGAAATACATGAAATTATTGAACCACTCTATTGTACACCTGAAATGACTATAACTGTATATTAGATACACTGGAATATATATATATATAAAATAGCCAAATATATATTTATTTTTGGCCAAATATATATTTATTATTTATATAATATCATATAATAATTATATAATATTATTATGTAATATATTATATTATTATATAATATATTATATGATATTTTATATATATATATTACTTTGGCCAAAGACAAACAAGAATGATTTATTCTTTCTGGAGTAAAATAAATAAAATAAATAAACAAATAAATAAATAAATAAATTTTTGAATTAATTAATTAATTAAAATAAATAAATAAAGTCTTCACAGAAAGAGCATTAAACATGGACTTGAAGAATAAATAAAAGTTCACCAGGGGGCAAGTGAGGAAATGATATTTTATGCAGAAAAAACAGCATAACCAAATCTGTGGAAACTTAAAATGAAGCTCTGAGAGCAGAAACTTATTTGGTGCTTTTTCTTTCTATCCTCAATACTTATTGTAAGGCTGGTCATAAAGTAGTTGTTCAGTAAATGAATTCTTCAGAAAATAAGTGCACCCAGAGTTAGCTGAATTGTAGAATGCATAGAGGAAAGTTGATATAGAGCATGAAAATGGAAACACAGGCAAGAAGAAATGCAAGAACCCAAGTGAGAGAAAAAGTGAGCATTGGGGCAGAGGAACAGCAGTGATGAGTAAGAAGAGTTAAAAAATCCCAAAAATATTCCAGTGGTAGAATTGATAAGACATGGTAATGAAACAAATATATATGAGGGAAGCGAGGGGGAAAAAGCATGAGGTCATAGAAGAAAGAATCTGGAATAAAGTCCCCTAGTGGATGATGATCCTTTTATTTAAGATAAAGAACACAGCAGGAAAAACACAGACTTGTAGGAATTAATAAAAAGTGCAATTTCAGCCTCTGTTAATTTCGAAATGCCAGGTTGGGGATATTCTGGAGATACAGAAGTTCAACAGAAGTCAGGTCAGAGATATACCTTTGGAAGTCATCTCCAAAGAGTTTGACCTCTTAAAATGGAATACGCACAAAAAGGGTATAAATACTCAGCAAGGCAACAAATCTACAGTAAATTGTGAGAGATTAAAGGGTGTTCTAGGGAAAGTGATTTTTTTTAAAGATTTTATTTATTTATTTGACAGATAGAGACTCACAAGTAGGCAGAGAGGCAGGCAGAGAGAGAGGAGGAAGCAGGCTCCCTGCTGACCAGAGAGCCCGATGTGGGGCTTGATCTCATGACCCGAGCCGGAAGGCAGAGGCTCTAACCCACTGAGCCATCCAGGTGCCCCCAGGGCAAGTGATTTTAAGCACTGGCAATGGGAAAACAAACTTTCACTAAACTCACAGTACATAATTCTTGCAGAAAATATTCCATTTCCAGGAAAAGGTTAAGAAGATTGTTCTCGGAATATGTAGATGCAGACAATCTGCAGAGATAGAAGAGGCTGAGGCAAAGGCAAACAAAGAAAACTTATGAACAAGAATGGCTAATATCAATTTGTAGTTACTTTTTTAGTAATCACCATCAGGTACGTCAAACCTTCATTGAATGCTGCACCTTCAAATTCATTGTGTCGGCAACATTTGAGAAACTTTGGAGGAAGAAGTGGATCTTCTACACCTGGGGTGATACAGTCCTGACAGGGCTAGATGGTACTAGAAGGATAATGAAATTGTATGCAAAATGAACTACACTAGATGCAGCAGGAACTCAAAGTTGAATGTGACAACGGAAAGCTTCCACGCTTCTCTCTGTCACATACGCACACCAGATCCCCAGTTCCCAGAGAGACAGAGAGGGACCAAGAGGACATGGTACATTTAAACAAAAATAATAATCATAATTCCCAAGGACAGACTACCTCATCTGATATTTTAGTTAGAATTTTACAAATTAAACAATGATAAATAAAATATCAATTACAATATAAAATCTACCTGAGTTATGATAAAACTCAGAACTTCAAAGTGGTTTTGTGCTTAGGGTAAGAGACTTCAGGTTATGCTTCCAGACCTTCAAAAGACTAAAGCTCATTCTCATTTGTTGTCGGGGATGTTTTTTCAGTTTGCGAAACAACCAAAAGAGAAAACAAGAGATGAAATGTGAGATTGTGAAATCAACCACGGAAGTGTATAAAGTGAAGACAAAGCCAAATATGAAGTTTGGAAAAATTCATATTTAAAGGATGACTTTCCTAGAGTTGCCAAAAAGAAAAAAGTTTTTTCAGAGAGGTTGGAAAAGAATCGTGAAAGAGACATGACACAAAAACCAAAGACTACGTGTTTTTCACCAAATCAAACAGCGGACCCTGGTCAGCGGGATCAAATTTGGTTAAAAGGTCTTCCAGAATTACGATTAAGAGTTTCAGTTTCATAAATGGGAGGTGACTTTTACAAAAGCAGTCTGACTGGACTAGCTGATGTGGGCCATGGGTTAAGTTGTCAAGAGATGACTTTTTATTTACTTTTTTAAAGATTTTATTTATTTATTTGACAGAGATCACAAACAGGCAAAGAGAGTGGGGGAAGCAGGCTTCCTGCTGAGCAGGCAGCCCAATGCGGGGCTTGATCCCAGGACCCTGAGACCATGCCCTGAGCGGAAGGCAGAGGCTTAACCCACTGAGCCACCCAGGCGCCCCAATAGATGACTTTTTAAAATGAGCAAGAGAATATATATTCTTCTATTGAGAAGTTTAGAAAAACCAGGAGCACTGAAGAGAGAAGAATGGGCTAAAAGCCTTTTACACAATGGAGAAATCCTGGATAAGCTTGTAGTCCAGGGGAGACAGTTGAAAAGAAGAAAGGACTGATTAAGAATGCAAGGAACTTGGGGCGCCTGGGTGGCTCAGCAGGTTAAAGCCTCTGTTTTCGGCTCAGGTCATGATCCCAGGGTCCTGGGATCGAGCCCCACATCAGGCTCTCTGCTCTGTGGAGAGTCTGCTTCCTCCTCTCTCTCTGCCTGCCTCTCTGCCTACTTGTGATCTCTGTCTGTCAAATAAATAAATAAAAGCTTAAAAAAAAAAGATTTTAAAAAAAAATTCAATTGCCTCATCCAAAAAAAAAAAAAAAAGAATGCAAGGAACGCAGGGTATTTGTGGCAACAGGGTACCAACGAAGTGGAGGCCATGGGACAGGATAAACACCACATTACCTCTTCACGAAGAAAGAAGGGGTCCAGGAGGGTGGAAAATTTGGTAATCTGTGAAGCCTCTACCTTCTCAGAGAATTTAGATACTGCTTATCCTGTGAGGGCTGAAGGCACAGGGTTGAATTCAGTCACAAGGAGATGACAAAATTTTGTTAAATTTACGGTCAATGAGAGAGAAACAAAAGAATTAGCAAGTATGTTGTCAATGTGCTAACTGCCACCGAATGACTTTAAAATGGCTAATTTTATGTTCTGTGAATTTAACTCCAATTAGAAAAGAAAAAGTGGTGAGCAAAAGCGAGAGCCTGAAAAGCACAAGGTTAGCACAAAACAATAGGAAAGGAGAGAAATAGGATGCTCGAAGCCCAGGATATGTTCTGCCAAAGACGTTACAGTTCTGCTTTGACTTTACTGACCTGAAGCAAAATTAAGACTGAAATATGAGTCAATCTTCAAAGGCAGACAGAGAGAAAAAACAGTACTGTAGGCAAAAATATATGTACAAAAGGAGAAAAATGTAGTCAGATACTGGGCTTTTAAATCAGGAGGGGGAAGAAAACAGGTCTGTTAAATGTAAATAATGGGAGATTTTTTTCCTTTGTGACTGAGTAGAGTTCATTTGAATTATTTCCAAGGACGTCAAAGTCATGATGAAACACTCCTTTTGTAAGAGTATTTGAAAAATAATGACATGTCCAGGTTGATAGGAAAGTTGAGGATATCCTTTGAGACTGTTCTGGCAAGATCTGTGGATGTGGGCTGTTATTAGTCATCTGTGTTGCCTGGGACATGAAATTCCAAGAATGAGGAGGAAAATAGGATGCATCTTTGCATGTCAATATCTTCCTTACAAGATAATCTCTCTTTAGAGTGCAATTCCTTTTGCCCTAAATCATCTGGTTGTGAGCTTACATAGAAATGGCTCGTTCTTCCTTCTTTATAGACAGAACAGAAACACAGAAGCCTTCAACGTTTCCCTTTATATCCTGCAAATGTTCCACCATAAACATTCAGCTCCAAAAAACTTCATTATCAACAGTGCTTTCTTTTTTAGATGAGATAATAGGTGAAGCATAAAATCGTTCATCTCCGTGTGCTAAAGAAATGCTGACTAAAACGTCCACTCCTTGTTCTTTCTCACCTTATTTATTGCTTGTTCTCCTTTTGACTTTAACTAGTGTCTCGTGATTTTCACGAGCCTTGGTTTTTCAGGTATCTGTGAAGTCATTGGCGTTTTAGGAAACAGAGAAGTAGTACAGAGGCATCTGTGGATTCAAAAAGAACAGTGGGAATTTTCCCTGTGTGTAAATGTTTGCATACTTGTTGCAAGTTGGAGAGGAAGTAAAGCAAATTTGCATCAACAAAAGAATTTATTTAAAGAACATGTATTACTACTTAGCAAATGCCAGGCACTAGGGTATAGATAATGCCCCTCCTTTCATACAGCTTACAGTGTGCAAAAGGACACACTGTAAATAATGAGAGTATATGGAAGTAGGTAAATGTGATTAAGTGCTACAAGGAAGAATGGATGCATGCGTTTGAGACAGTCTGAAGGAAAGTAGGGAGGGCTTTATTAGTGGAATGAAACAGCGAAAGGATGAAGACAAAGGGATTGGGAAGAGCCACAGTCACTGGCCTGATGAGGTAGCGATAATGGCTTGGGACAGTAGGAGGGGGATAAGATTATGAAGGACCTTGGAAACTGCAGAAAATTTAAATATAAAACAAAGCAATTAGTGGCCAGAGAAGGAGTCTGTTTTTTAAAGTGAGCTTAATCAGACTCATCTCTTCTGCGTATAATGAGGATTTACTCTTAGTCCTTTGGAGAATTTTACCAGTGAGTAAAAAGGCAGGCATCACAGAAAGCTACTGAGGACACATAGTAACTTCTCATTTTGTCCCTCGTTGCTATGGGTTTTACCTATGGACTACACTGAAAGCATAAGGGGACAGAAAGTAGATGCAAAGGGCCACTTTAAAATCTAAGTCATGAAGAACAAAAATGAAAGGCATTTGATCATAGTATTGAATTTGGACAACTCATAATAAACATTTTGAGCTGCTTTTCTCAGTCCTAAGATACACTTTATATACATTTTATCACGCAGTTGATGGAGCTAAATATTTGTTCGACTTGAGGTATTACTGAGTAGTGCCATATGTACAGTAATAGAGAATCCTTAGAAAAATGTTAAAATATATATTATTTTCCTTACTTTTTACCTCACCATGGTCATGAAGCCATTTTTCTGGGTCTGATAGCCTGGCATTTTCTAGTTTCTAGTCAGGCAAATTAAATGTAAGTTATAATAGCTTAAGAAGCTATTATATAATTAATAAAGTTGTGTTGAGAAACAGCTTTATTATTTAAAACTGATTTTTTCCTACTAATTATTTGAATTATTTAGTATCTCCCATCTTGCCCTCTCCAAAGAGGTCTTACACTTATTTTTTAATAAAAGGGATTAAAATAAATAAATAAATAAATAAGGGATTTTACCCTTTCTAACTCTCGGCCACCTTAGGGGCTGTTCTTGATTGAGGCCATCCCACACCTAAGGCAGCAATATGGCAGCCACAAAGTAGTCAAAAAAGTCACTGGAGTCAATCAACTCTAGGCTCCAACTTGTTTTGAAAAGTGGAAAGTATGTGCTGGGGTAGAAGCAGATCCTGAAAATGTTCAGACACAGCAAAGCGAAACTAGTCATCTTCACCAACTGCCTAGACTTGAGGACATCTAAAATAGAACACTGCCCTCTGTTGACCAAAACTGGTGCCCATCACTACAGTGGCAATGATACTGATGAGCCCAGTCTGTGGGAAATACCACAGTGTGCACTGTGGCTATCTTCGATCCAGAGATTCTGATATCATTTGAAGCATGCCAGAACAGACTGGTGAAAAGTAAAACATGCAAAATTTTTCTTTAATATAACTGGCCAAAGCTTGTTTAAAAAAGATCAAAAAATAAATAAAAGGGATTTTAATAATTAAAAAGCAGAACCAAGCATTAAATAGTAACTCCCTATATAACTGACTACATCACAGAAAACAATTTGTATTTGAACAAATCTCTCTGGCCAACAAATGAGGGTCAATTTGAAAATGAAATTCTAGAGGCTTTGTTTTTGTGCTTTCTGAGCCACGTAATTAGCTATCTGAAAATTACATAGAAAAACCATAATATATCAGTGCTTTAAGTAATTCCTAGGGGAAGCAACAAGGACATTTTAATACTTTCAGAGGAAATGCATCTAAATAAATTATGTGGTTTAATTATAGTTTAGATTTCTTACCTTCTCCCTCCCATAATTTACAAGAGAGTCAGAATCTATTTATTTTATTAAATGAATATTAACATGAGTGCTTAGTGGATTAGCATTTCTGCTCTTGCACCATTATGAATCTGAATGAATGATCTAGTGGTGGTAATTAAAACTGTGGTGGTGAAACCATATAGTATAAATGCATCTTTCAAGGTTTTCAAATTTTGCTTTTTCCTAAATCTGGCACTGTTGGAGAAAGGGACATAGTTTAGTCACTTTTGATCAAGTAAAAGGTATACATTCTCTTCTCCAATGCGAAAATGGAACCAGGAAAACAAAGCAGCCTGTTACCATTTTCAAGACAGGCCTGAGAAAAAATTGGAATGTATCAATGAATGAAGTTGGATCTTTAGGAATCACTTCTTTCAAGCCTACTCTGTGGACTGCCACATGGCAAGTTTCTGGTCCTGCAAAGTAGTAGATAAGACTTTCGACCTCTAATAAAGGACATTGTTTTAATGAATCTTGGGAATCCAGCCAACTTTCCTCTATTTAACAATAACAATAATAAAAATAATAATAACAAACTCATATAACACTTACTATGGACAATTTAATCTTCACATCAACCCAATAAGCCAGCCACTATTATCTCACTTTACAGATGGGGAAAGAGGTGCAGAGACAATAAGCAACTGAGCACAAACGGCTACTTAGTTATGGAACTGGTATTTAAACTAAATAGTCTGGGGGCACCTGGGCAGTACAGTTAGTTGAGCATCCGACTCTTGGTTTTGACTCGGGATCCAGCCTCTCGTAGAGCTCCAAGCTCAGTGCAGAATCTGCTTCAGATTTTCTCACCCTCTCCTTCTGCCTCTCCTCCTCATGCTCTCTCTCTTTCTATCTCTCTCTCTAAAATAAATCAAATAAATCTTTAAAAAATAAAATAAGATAAATAGTCTGGCTCCAGAATTCATATCCATAATAATAACATAATATTCCTCTCACTTTCTCTGTTCTCTTAAATTTTAACGTCAATCCAAAGTGAATTTTAGACATAAGTGTAACGTGATGAATGGTGCTCCTCCCCAAAGATATACCTATATCTTTATTCTTTAAACTGTAGGTGCTCCTTTTCTTGGAAAAAGAGACTTCTTGAGTGTAATTAAGTTATAGATCTCACCCCAGATTATCTGGGTGAGCCTGAAATTTAATGGCAAGGACCACTGCAAGAGATGGATGGATTCCCAGAGAAGAGACACACTGAGGGGAGGCACTGTTAAGACCGAGACAGAAATGGAGTGACATGGTCACCAGCCAAAAAAAACAAAAAACAAAACAAAACAAAACAAAAAAAAAACAAAGAAAGCCAACAGCCACCAGAAGTTGGAAGAGATAAAGAATGGATTCTCTTCTGGAGCCTCCAAAACTGTGAGACAATAAATTCTTGTTATTTTAAGCCACCAAGTCTGTGTTCCTTTGTTACAGCAGCCTCAGGAAACTGATACAGTAAATAAAGTGTTGCTTTGGGATGACTACACTGGAAACACATTTTGAGAAACTATTACTTAGTAGTATGCTGGAGCCAGCCCAGACAGACTTGCAAGAGTTGATTTATGAATATTCGAGAATTTCCCAAAGTCATTGTTAAAGTGCTAAAAATCAGGTGGCCCCTCACCCCCACTGAGTCACTTTGCCACCTCTACTTTAAGCAGTGCTGGAGCTAAGGGGTTCTTTCTTGCCCTGGGTCTCATCTTTTCAGTCCTCACTCACTGAGACTAGCAGCGCTCTGGATTCTGGCAATAGGAAAGATTTCCTTTGTTCAGGAGAAGCATCTTACCCCCTCTAGCAAGTTTTGTTTATTACTGTTAGTGTGTATGGGGAGCGGAAGACGTTTGCATAAAGCAGGATAGAAATATGAAGTGTTGCTAAATAGGAGAACAGGGGCTTTTATAAGAGACCTGTTAGAAAAGCTGGGTAAGTGTTGGCAATTCAACCCCTCCCCCCAACTTCTCTCTACTGGTCTCAGACACCTTAATACTTCTAATCTAAGATCAACTTTGAATTTTACAGGATAGAACAATAAAATCAGAAAATGGGGTAATTTACAAAAGAACCAATCATTTAAGTAAGTTTTACCAAGCTTCTCCAAAGCAATATAAAGTCAAGAGAAAATCTGATACTGCAGTCCAACAAGGATAGTTTTAAGTAACAGGCAGTTAGTTAAGAAAAAGGTAACTTTAAGGGTGGTTTTAGCCATAACAGGTAGAGCATGAAACCCACAGAAGAGCTGGTCTCAGCAGATTCCACTGCCAAAGCAGTACTTCCTACACAGTGGAGGAAGATAATCTAGTAAAGTATTCTCAGCTAGAGTACTTGTAATGCCAAAAATTTGCTTTGTTTTAAAAGCATACACACTTTCAGACTTTTATTTCTGTATGAAAAGCACATTTAAAGTTAGGGGGTTTTTTTTACAACTATTATTTTTATAAAGTGTATATATTACATGTTAGAGTAAGTTACTTTTCTTATGATAGAAGAGGGATTTTTTTTTTTGGTACATGTTTTTAATTAAATCAGAAACATGAGAAACATAGCAATATAAAACGTAAGTTAAAAATGGGTTGTTGAGGGGTGCCTGGGTGGCTCCGTTGTTAGGCATCTGCCTTTGGCTCAGGTCATGATCCCAGGGTCCTAGAATTGGGCCCCACATCGGGCTCCCTGCCTGGCAGGAAGCCTGCTTCTCCCTCTCTCACTCCCCCTGCTTGTGTTCCCTCTCTCACTCTCTCTCTCTGTCAAATAAATAAATAAATAAATAAAATCTTTTTTAAAAATGAATTATAGAAATATAACTTTTACTCTATAACTTAGGAAGCCTCCTTAGAAACAATAGAAAGCTTTATTTCATAGTGGGCATGTACAGGTGGTGGCCAGGACTCCTTCTTTGCAGTTGCTTGTACACCCCCCACTCCCCCATCCACCTTGCTTCATGGGTGAGGCATGTTTCCGTGATGTATCTTAAAATCAGCTGCAGAGTTTTTAAACTCTATGCCCAGACTGCACACCAAACTGATTAAATTAGAATCCTGGGCTAGAGGCTAGAGCCCTGAGGGTGAAAGGAGGGGGAAACGGAGGTTAAGTGGTCAGTATTTTTAAGGGTCTGCAGGTGATTTCACTGTACAGCCAGGTTTGAAAACCACTGGTCTAAGGTAACTCCACCATTGTTGCCTTCCCACCATTTTTGATGGTTCGGAATGAATACTTGACCCAGGCAGGGCAAGTCAAATATTTCCCTTGGAATTCTGGAACTGAAGATGAAAGATAAAAATTATTATTATTCTGCTATTTCTGAGCTGTATGTGACACGAACATGTAAATTCAGAAATGGTTGGCAGCCATATTTCATGATGTCCTCACTGAACAGTTGAAGAAACCAGTGTATATTATTATGGCAAACCATAGCTGTTCAGAGAGAAACAGCCACGAGAAACAATGTGAGGAAACTGCCTTAGTTCGCTACAGGAATCCAATCCCTAAGAATAGTTTTTATTCCTTAAATTGCATTAGTTAACCAATTACCTTTCCAAAAATTCTCTTTTTGCTTCCAACTGAATTCCTGCTACTTGCAACCAATAGAATCCTAACTCATTTATGGCAGAAATTGAGGAGCATTTTATGTTAAGTAGAGAGATTGTAAATTTTTTTTTTTTTAGAGCTTTCTAAGAGAGCTGACTGTGCCAGATATGAAGCATGCAGCTTAGACCACTTTTAAGAGACCCTGCTGCATGGAACACAGCTGACTGAGAGCTGAAATTGGTATCTCCCTGGGGGCATCTGGGATTCCTCCCAGCCAGTGACTCATCACCATCACAGTATTTCTGCCAGGCCACTCCTGCCTGATGCAGAAATCTGCTGAAAGACAACATGGCCAAGCATTCCTCATTGACCTAGCGGAAACTTCCTCAGAACTGCACTGAGATATGAGACTTTTCCTATCAACCTACTTTTCTTCTCTCCTTGTACAGGAGTCAGACATGCCTGGCTACCTGAGGCTTCTCCCTACCCATTCCTGCTCTCTCCCACTTTTCCCTTCACAGGTAATCCTCCCAATAAATCTCTTGCCTGGGGTATCAGTTTGCTAAGATTCCCATAATAAAATACCATGTCCCAGGTGACTTAAACAACAGCAATTTGTTTCAAATTATTCTGGGGGCTGGAAGTCCAAAGACCAGTGGTATCAGCAGGTCTGGTTGCTCCTAGGGCCTCTCTCTTCTTTGGCTGGCTTTGTCCTCATATGATTTTTTCCTCTGTGCATACATCCCAGGTATGTCTCTCTCTTATAAGAACAGCACTTGTATGGGCTTAGGGTCCCACTCTTACGACCTCACTTAACCTTAATTACCTCCTCAAATGCCCATCTCCAAATACAGTCACATTAGGGTTTAGGGCTTTAACATATGAATTTTGTGGACATGCAATTCAGTTCATAGCCCCTGTCTATTACCCTCTTGGTATCTGCTTCTTGAAGCTTCCAAACTAAGGCACTGAGCAGAGTAAAGGGACTTTGTTAAACAAAGAGTGAGCCCTGCATCCATGAAGGTATTCAGAGAGAACTTGAAAGATCACTTCTCAGTGATATCATTTGGTCCTACTGATTAGGTTTCTATCTGAATTCCAGACACATTCCTTTTTTTTTTTTTAATTCAACATGAACAATAAAAAAGGTAACCTGAAATCTGGGAATACCAGGGTAAAAGCTGATTTAAATTAAGCCCTGATATGCAAAGAGTCATAGAAGATACTTTTGCTTTCTGCATTTAACCTCTATAGCTCTTTCTTTTCCATGACAATGTTTGTACATAGGTGGAAGGATATTCACTCACGTAGCCCAAGTACCTAGAACAAAGTTTGGCATATTATATGTGTTCCACAAATACTTGTTGAATGAATGAATGTATTGTGGCCTTCTAAACACGTCCATAGTTACTGCATTTAGTAGGTGCTCAGATTCTGTATGTTAAAAAGAATTGTGTTGGGGGCGCCTGGGTGGCTCAGTGGGTTAAGCTTCTGCCTTAGGCTCAGGTCATGATCTCAGGTTCCTGGAATCCAGCCACCCATTGGCTCTCTGCTCAGCAGGGAGCCTGCTTCCTCCCCTACCCCCCACCCCTGCCTGCCTCTCTGCCTACTTGTGAGCTCTGTCTGTCAAATAAATAAAATCTTTAAAAAAAAAAAAAAGAATTGTGTTGGAGAGTTATAATGGTAATGATGTGAACAAGAGATCAGAAGCTAGTGATTTTACTGATTATTTTCTCCCTTCATTGCTTATCCTGGAATGTTCAGCCCAGAAAACAGAGTTAACTGAGAAATCTGGGAAGTTTTCCCACAATGATGTACAGTTGCATGGCCTTTGAAAGCCCCCCAGGTAGTTCTCTGGGGTGGACAATCTGATCACCAGGAAAACTTGATGGCATCATGCCAATAGCTTTCAAGTAATCAGGGCCTATAAGGCTTAGTCTTCCTTATTAGAAAGATAGGAAGGAATAGAGATGGAAGAAAGGAAAGGCAGGAGGGAGGAAGACATCCTTGCTTTCTTGGAGGGAGATTCATGACCTGATGCCATGCTCCATGCACAGAGCCCTTGTGAAGCTAGACTGATCTTATGAGTGAAATAACAGTTACTGCTTACCAGCTACAGGTGCCTGGTCTTTTCAGGCATTTCTAGAGTATTTTAAACAACAGAGGGGAAAGTATGTATACCAGGGAGAATGAGGGTCAGCTCCAAGTGGCCTGGCATGAGAAAAATTTCTTTGAATGCTACTGTTTCTAGTTTCATATGCATTTGCCAAAGTCTTTCAAGAGAAAGGTCAGCAGCAAGTTCCGTGCTTTGGAAGTTTCTGGGAAAATGTGGTGCCTGAAAGAAAAAAAAACCAAAAACAGTACTTAAAATTTCCAGATTAATTATTCTCCATATTTTGGGGGCTATAACAAAGACAGAGGAATGTCGGAAAGGTAGCTGAGTTCCTACGACCGTAGGTTTAAAAGTTCTCACTGTTCTAACATCAACCTCACACCATGTTCAAAAGAGCTCTCTCTCCTCTGCATTTCCCCAGATGTAATCTCCCTTGGTGACAACTCCCTTAGGTGAAAACTGGCTAAGCCCCCAATTTCAAAGAGGTCAGAAATAAGGCAAAAAAAAAAAAAAAAAAAAAAGTCAGTGATAGTGGTTGCAAGCCCTTCCACCCATTCCTGGAAGAATGTTACAAGATCATCCTCATGAATCCCTATAGAGGATTCCTCGATGATTGACTTTAGGGACACTTTGGGGTGGATACTTCCTAGCAGCTATCTGGCCAAGCTACCTGGTGGCCCTCCAGAGCAGCTACCTCCACCTCCCGGGCATGGAACATCATTCCACACCAAGTTTTATGGATGCCATCCTCACCTTGGATAAACTAGCTGAGTTTCCTCTCCTTCTACTTGACTCACTCTGTATTTCTGTATCCCCTTCTTTTTCCCTTTTAATATTACTATGTTCTTCTTGTTTCTGCTTTCTCTTCCCAGACATATTCTTCTGTTATTTCGATGTCTGCCTATTTTCTGTTTTTCTTCTGGCACTCTTTCCCTCTTTCTTTCCATTTATATTTGTTCCTTCTCTCTGTCTATGCTTGGTTCAACTTTCTCTGCCTTTTTTTTCCTCTTTCTATGCTCATCTAGTCTTTTCTGTTTCTCCCTTTCATCTTTCCTAACTTTACTTTTTTCACTTTTTCCTTTTTTCTTATAAATTTTTATCTCTACTTCATTATCTCAGTCTCTTTAATTTCTATTTAATTTCTTTAATTCTCAGATGTCACTACTAATGTCACCGACTCCTACTTGTCTAAAAAAAGTAGGTATTCCATTTCTTTTTGTATTTTTTTCTCTATCTCTAGCTTATCCTCTTCACCCAGTATCTTTCTGTATCCTTTGCTTCTTTTTCCTTTTCCTCTTTATTTTCTATTGTACGAAATCTTTCACTGAATCTGCTTTCATATCTCCTTCATATCTTTCTCATCTCCTCTCATTTGGTTTTCTCTTTCTTGTCCTTTTCTCCTCCTGATTTTGTTCACGAACACTCAGTCATACCTGTTTCTCTCCCTTTCTCCTATCTCTACTTTCCCCTCATTTTTTGCATTATGTCTGCCCTACTGTATGTGTACTTGTGACTCACATGCATATGGGAGACAAAAGGAGACAGAAGGGAGTGCATGAGGCTGGGAAGAACCTAGAGGGTGGATCTGTGGTTTGCTACCTGGTTTTCAATGGGAATCTTCTGATTCAGTTGTCTGTAATGGGGCCAATGAATCTAATAAGCATCTCAGGTTGAGATCCACTGGTTTAATGATGAAAGCCCTTGAAAGCTAGGATTAATTATCTGTCCTTCATGCAATAATCAATAGGAGAAATAAGTGACATTTTGAGAATTGTTGTGAAATACGATCTCTTTGTGAGAGATTATCTGAAAATATTGTGGGGAAGAGGACTTGGAAGCAGAGAAATGGAACTTCATATATATTTTATTGGGCCTAATTCAAATATCACTTCATTAAGCTTCCAGGTGTAACCCATTTCTTCCTCCCCATAACCCTCTGTATACAGTTTATTTCTCTGTTGCAGCTGTTACCAAACTCAGGCTCATATTTGAGTTATTTGTCCCATTTCTGTGCTATCTCTTAGCTAGACTGAATTTCTTGATGGCAGGACTACAGCATCTTCTCCATTGCTTTCCTAGGACAATATGTAGCCCAGAGTTCTAATTATAAAAGTTTCCAGAGCCATTGTCAACATTTCCTTAATTTAATTAAATAATACCACATTTGTCTTCAAAACCATTAAACTGATATTATCATCACCTGAGAATCAAAGACACAGCAAGTTATATGTAGAGCTGAGGATAAAATTTGTCCACTCCAAAAATTAGTATTTACTGAGTGATGGGTTAACTAGTAAGAATAGAGAAGAAGTATAGAGTTTTGAATTGGGGCATGGACTCTTGTTTCAGATATCCCTACCTGGTAACCTGCTAGCTACATGTACAAAGAGGCTACAACTGTATATATCTTCTAGAACAGCCTGCTGTTAGTCCTGTGTGGCTGCCTTGTACATGCTGAGCTGACTCAGTGAGACACTCATCTCTGAAAGCTCCAGCTTCAACTCCAGAGTTCAATATGATTCTGTTTAATTAAATTTTTTAGATTTATTATACTTATTACTTATATAAAATGTTACTATTTTATATTTATTTATTATTTGGGAACTCCAGATAATAACATTAGATTCCTTGTCATTTAAATATTGGCCCAGTCACCCTTCTCCTAAGATCAACTTGAAGAGGATCAGATATATCAGATGACTTTTCCATCTGGAAACTAGCTACAAAATGAGATTTTAGACTCCCCCATTTAAACCTCTAGCAGAAAAGAGGGTTTCTCTTGTTCCACAGCAGAAGATCAGATTTTCAAATACCAAATTCTTTGGGAAAGCCAGGTCCAGCAAGTAGCCCATGTGTAAGATCATTGCCAGATGACTCTTGTTGTAAGAAACACCACCCCTCTCACCTTGCTAAGTCATACGTACATGCATCTCAAACAGAGATGAAATTCATAAATGGGTCTCTGGACCCTCTTTGAAGATCACTGCATGTTGAAAGTTTTCTATTTCTGATGGAAAGTGTGGAATTGATCCCTATAGTTGTCTTTGTATCTGGGCATAATTAAACAAGAAATCACAGAACTCCTCCCCGAAGAAAATTCATTTTTCCCTCATTTCCTTTCTTTTTTTTCCTTTTCATAGGCTTTCAGTTTTTCTACTTTTTTGCTTTTTTATGTCAGTGTAATTGTCAATAGTTGCTTGCTGAAATTCATCACCCACAGTACATGGTGGTAAATTGGGAGAAAGATTACATCGAGTAAGATGAACTAGCACAATTCTGGGCAGGTATAAACACTCAATACATTATCACCTTTGCTTTTCTTCCCTTTCTGAGCTCCAGTCTATAACTCAACCATAGCTACTGATCATGTATTTGACCTTTATATCTTTCAACTAAAGAGCCACTGTGCTGCAGGAAGACTTCCATGGATGCTGTATGATTTTATGTTCCATTCAAAGAGTTGACAAAATATAGCTATTATTCATATAAATGTTTGCATTACACTCCAATTTATTGTTTTACATTATATAAAATATCTATAGTAGAAAAAAAAAAGTTTATTTTATAAAACTACTAATGAAACACCTGATCCATACCTAACGTGACTCGTAGGTCTGAGAGTGATAAAACTGCCACTTAGAAGGCATTGCCAGCAAGTACTTGGCACTCTTAACCTCCTTACTCCAAAGAAACAATATTAACTATGTCGCTGTGTGGTTATCCTTTCATTATACCTGTTCTAACTTTCAGAGTTCTTTTTGTCCTTCCACAATCACATCTGGCAATTTACTCTAGTAATTAAAGTTGGACTCAAGGAATACCATGCAATTCCATGTTATTCATTCTATCATTTGTTCTTTCAATCTTGGATTCTGCCTTTTCTAATCTCGAGCTTGAGTAACCGACAGCCAAACTTAAGGACTGTCCCCATCCCAGGTTTCTATACCCATTCCAGCACAGTCTAGTATCTTATCCTCATAAAATCCAATTACTAACTAGCAAGATTCATTTGTTTCCATGAAAATATGTCCCACTTGTTTTGTAATTCAAGAAAGCTACTGGTTCAAATGCAAAGCTAAGTGAAAATCCCCCTGAAGAACTGTTTTTGGAGTAAAGCTTTAAAGCCTTTCTTAGCCTTTCTCAATTCTTTCTTAATAGGCCACTGTCTCTCCTTCTGCCCTCATTAGGGAAAAACAAAAATAAATAAAAAGAGTATCTGCTATGATCAATAGTATTTAGTCACATGCACTTTTGTTTGAGTTTACTTCCTTGCCTTCCAAAAAACACAGATCTTTATTTCAGCACTAGCACATGGTGATACAATTAAATTTTACTTTTACAAACATAAAAATGAGGAAATGTCATTTATGCAAAAAATTCAAATTAGAAATGTTTATGTAATTCATTATTTAATTTCTAGGCAACAATAGAGGTAAGAATTCTTAAATGTGATTTGTACCATCAGAGGATCTTGTTCTTCTGGAAAAAGGACCTTTTTTAAAATTCCAGGAAAGTAAAAGTACCATAAAATAATCAAGGTCTGAACATTACAGGTAAAGCCCTTCAGCTATTATTGAAACATAAGTATAATTACACATGGAAAAAATATATTATCAGCACAGGAAAGAAGCCTTAAGAATTCTTCGTGTTGTTTGAAACTGTTGGACACGAGTGAGCTCTAATATCATTATGCTTAGAAACGGCTTCATCCAGATCCAACTGGACACCATTAATGTTCACTTCCATACAGCCATTATAAAAGGCATTCACTGGTGTGGCACTGAATGGAATATCTGTAAAAACAGAATATTAAAATATTAGCCCAAGACTTCTGGCATCTTGTTTGCTTATAATTAGAGAAACTATTCAGACTTCCCATATCCAACCAAATTCTAATCATAAAGGAAAAATCAATAATGTGATTATTCAATAAATTTCTATTAAGTGACTCCTATGTATATAAGGTATTGTGCTTGGCACTGGATTCAGCATATCATGAGTTCCTCTGATTTCATAAACACAATTAGTCTCATTCAAACCTAAGATAGATAAACACTTCAAAAAGAATAAAAAAGAGCCTATTCTTACCTGTGATGTTCTATTTTATTATTTTCTTTTTAAATTGGAGCAACAATTTAAGCATTGTTAAATCATTTTTTTTCAACTCTAAACTATAGCTACATGGAAATCTATTTAAAATGCCATGATAAATGCATCTCTTTTATTACTGCTGGAATAAAAGAGATTTCTCTATTTTCCCAAAAACAGCTTCTTGCTGAGCCTAAAATGGCAGGTCATGATAGGTAATTCATTTTATATAGTGTTTGGTGTTCAAAAAAATAATTTTAACAATGTTTCAGTGACTAGTTTAGAGCCTTTGGGCCTTTCGACACTTTCACTCTCCCCATCAGACTTAATACTTGGGTAACACCCTTGAATTCCTAAGAACTATGGTTCATCTTAATAACATCCATCTCTCCACTTGCTTCTTTTTTTGGCACTCCTCACCCATGAATTTAGTTCCCGATGGACATTTTTCAGCCTTTATTCTTCTTTCTTAGTATCTTATGCAAAAAACATACAGTTCAAATTTTCCACCTTTAATTTGCCAATGCAGTGAATAAAGTCTATACTTTTCTAGGGGCTCACAGCAGTCTTTATGAAACCCTTTCAAGCATGGCTGAGCATCAAGATTATGCCACTATTATAAAAATCCTCAGAATCATCAATTTCCCCTGATTTTTAATTCATAACATGCGACTGAATATGCTTATTTTGCATGTCAACTGGTAATTTACCTATCCCACTGTTTAAACTCCTAATATCTCAATTGTCGGTTGTCCTCAGTTTTCCTCACTTTTTCTCTAAACACATCTTGCCTGAAGTCATCTTCAGTGCTGGTGCCAAAGTCCTGGAACCATTAATATTTGATAGCTTTACTTCTGTTCAACTCTTGTATTGTTTGTCTGATTTTCTAAAATGGCATTCAACTAATTTGCAAATAAGGTGGTAGGTGGATTTCAATATAGAATTCATTCATTTGAACTATAATTATGCTTCTAATAAGTAACCACAGTAACTTAAGTAACTTTCTAATAATTAACTATGCTAACATCTATTTATCTATCTATCCATAACTTTTAGAGTATCCTTACTTCTGTTCCACAAAAACCCAGCTAAAATTTCCACATATGAAAAATGAAGGCCCTGAGCAATTAAAAGTAAGAAAATAAAGGTTCCTGGGGCACTTGGGTGGCTCAGTGGGTTAAAGCCTCTGCCTTCGGCTCAGGTCATGATCCCAGGGTCTTAGGATCGAGCCCTGAATTGGGCTCTCTGCTTAGCAGGGAGCCCCCTCTTCTCTCTGCCTGCCTCTCTGCCTACTTGTGATCTCTGTCTGTCAAATAAATAAATAACATCTTTAAAAATAAATAAATAAAGGTTCCTAGAAGTCTAGACATCAAACTCAGAATTTTCCTTACAAGAATAACCTGCAAATGGTATTTGAAAATATTTCTCAAAAATTTTCTGCCTCAATTACTTTTTGCCACTTAAAGTAAAATGTTGACACCAATTTCATATTTTCCACTATTAATTGGAGAGGCATGATGCTTTTCCTCCGGTTCTCCCTATCTTATGGTAAATGGAATCTCCACCCATGCAATTGCTCATGCTGGATATCTAAGAAAGAGATCCTTATACCTGCCTTTCAGTCCTTAAATCCTATTAATGTTGTTTCTCACATATATCTCCCATCTAACCACCGTGCCCCACCTTCACTGCCATCATCCTAGTCCAGCAGCTTCCTCATGTGTGACATGGGGATAATAATAGCACCTGCCTCATAGGTCTGTTTTGGATATTAAATAAGTCAATCCCTCTGAAGCACTCTGAACAATGCCCGACTGTTTATTACACACTGATTGATGGTAGCATAGTCGTTGCTTCTGTTAACTGTTGCTGCTTCTCCATCTGGGCTACTTCAGCAGCCCACAGCTCATCTCATCCACTTTTGTCTCCTGCCTGTCCATCTCCATCCATCACATAAGGGTGGGTTTTTAAAATGACAATATTGATACACCATTTCTCTGTCTACATTTTTTTATTAAAGATTTTATTTATTTATTTGAAAGAAAGAGAGAGAGAGAGAATGCAGAGGGAGAAGCAGATTTTCTGCTGAGCAGAGAGCCCAATGTGGAGCTCGATCCCAGGACCCTGGGATCATGACCTGAGCCAAAAGCAGATGCTTAACCAACTGAGCCACCCAGGCACCCCAACTTTTTTGAAGACTTCCATGGCTCTTGTAATAAGAGTCAGGACCCCAAACCAGGTCTACAACCCGCCACCTCCCATGCACCCAGTTCTCAGCCTCACTACCATCTCCTTTGCTCAAAGTGTTTGAGCATCTTCTATATATTCCTCAAGTGTATCCACCCCCCATTTTGCCCACACATAGACCTTTTTTTTACTTGCATATTAATTCCAATTCCCACCCAACCACTTGGTTAAATATAATCCTTCAATTTATCATATATATATCTTAGCCTTTTCTTCAGAGAGCTCATTCCTGGCCTGCATGACCAGGCCAAGTCCCCATTTTTAGGCTCCGAAAGCAATTCATACTTTTCCTTCATACAAGTTATCATCACAATTTAATTATTCTGATATTTTCCTAATTGCTTATTTGTCATCTCCCTCTGAACTAGATTGTAAAAGGCTTAGCAGCCTGAGATCATATCTATTTGCTTATTACTATACCCCTACTACCTGGGTTGTAGGTTCTGAATAAATAAAAGGAAATGATGAATGAATTAAAGAATAAAGATTGAAATCACAAGACTACTGTGAAGATGAACTGAAATAATAAACACTTTCTGACTAGGACAGTCAGATGCAACAAAAGTTGGTTAAATTTTAGTTCACCATCAAGAAATAAATAAACGAGGACACCTGGGTGGCTCAGTGGGTTACAGCCTCTGCCTTCGGCTCAGGTCATGATTTTGGGATCCTGGGATCGAAGCCCGCATTGGTCTCTCTGCTCAGCAGAAAATCTGCTTCCCCCACACCCCCGCCTGCCTCTCTCCCTACTTGTAATTTCTCTCTCTGTCAAATAATTAAATAAAATCTGAAATAAATAAATAAACAAAATATATCAATATAAATCCTCAGGAAAAAATAAATGGATACTGGAATTTTGTCTTCCTTTTACTAAGATTGCATATTTAAAATAGAATCAGTTTGGGACGCCTGGGTGGCTCAGTTGGTTAAGCAGCTGCCTTCGGCTCAGGTCATGATCCCAGCGTCCTGGGATCGAGTCCCACATCGGGCTCCTTGCTCGGCAGGGAGTCTGCTTCTCCCTCTGCCTCTGCCTGCCACTCTGTCTGCCTGTGCTCACTTGCTCTTTCTCCCTCTGTCTCTGACAAATAAATAAATAAAATATTTTTTTTAAAAGTATCAGTTTGACTAAAAAGATACTTTTGAAAGCTTTTTAAAGAAAATTTTGAAAAAAAAAAAAAAGAAATGCAAAAGAAAAAAGTATGAAGCTACCTGGAAGACCACCCAGGTAAGTGGTCACTGTCCCTTTCATTGCTTCGTCCAAAATGGCCAATTGTCTTTGAAGGCTTTCAGAGGAGATAGTGTCTTTTTTAAGTGGAGTGAACAGCTCCAGATGGTTTCTGTTGACTCTTAATTCTAGATGGAATGGTTGACTGGAACACAAACTTACAGCCTCCATCCGATACATTACCGTATTTTCAACAGAGGCCAGGATATCCTGAAAAACAGATTCAATATAAGCAAGTATTAATGGTATTGCCACTTAAGAGGGACTTTTGAGTCACATCATAATTTTTAAAAATACATTCGTTTTACTAATTTCAGGTCCAGCTAAGATATAAATGGACAGTGGTTTCTGAAAATTCAGTACATCAAGTTGTTTTACCAAAGATGGGAACCTAAATTACTGTCTTAAGCACTATTTTTCTGTTTGTGAGCCTTCCTAACTTCAAAACTGACATGTGAAAAATGAAGGAGTTGAATCACTCTTTGTTGGGGAAAAGGCTTGGAAAATTTCAAGTGCTTGAGTAAGCACATGCCAGCAAGACTGAAAGGTTTCTGTGTGCCACACAAGCAATCCTGTAAGACTTGGGACAAAATGAGGGGAAAAGTCCTGAGAGAGGAAAGCCAAGGATCACCAGCACTAAGTTACAGAGAAGATATTTAAAAGAGAAAATGTATTTGTTTTGCTGAACTTTTCAAACCGCTGAGACACAAAATTAGTCAACTTGTTGAAGTGATCTATGCATATAACTTACATGTGGATAGAGGAAATGTAAAAAAAATAAAATCAAGGAGCACCTGGGTAGCTCAGTGAGTTAAGCGTCTGCCTTGGGCTCAGATCATGTTCTAAGGGTCCTAGGATAGAGCCCCACATCTGGCTACCTGCTCAGGGTTTGGAAGGAGCCTACTTCCCCACCACCACTGCCCCCCCCTCCCTGCTTGCTCTTGTTCTCTCTCTCAAATAAATAAATAAAATCTTTAAAAAAAAAAACAAAACTAGGAACATGGGTGTTATGAGATGGTAGAAAGATAGTCTGAAGTATTTACTTAGGAATCCAAGCCTATACATTGCAAATACCAATTATTTGAGGAAATCTGTCACTGTTACATATCCATATCCTTGAACTCACTAATAATCTTAAAATGATTCCATAATGATCAACAGTATGTGGAATTATGTTATGAAATATTGTACACAGATCTTGAGAAGGCAATCTGACATAAAAAAAACAAAAAAGGAGCCAAGGACTCAAACACAGAAAAGATAAAATAAATATCAAAGACATGGCACGCATTAATCTCCTCTACTGGAGGGATATAGTGCTGAAGATAGGATTTCCATTTTGTTTAAAAAAAAAAAAAAGCAAACAAAAAGCTGGAGTCTAAATGTAGCAAGTTTCTGTGGTAGACTGGAGATGAAAACTGGGCAAGATCGCCTTAGGTGGCTTATGCTTAACCACTAGACATTCCCTGCAATCATCGTTAAGCTGAAAACAACACACCTCTTTATTGCTACAGACATCATTCAATTACATCCTCTGTCTAAAAGCTACAGAGAACATCCAAGCCAACCTTGGCACAAACACAAGCTTCTTGCCGTAACTTGTTGGAATCCAGTGTAGATGACACATGGTCAGAACTATTAGTCTCAAGTAGAAGGCTGAATAATACAGATCTTCTGATAATGCTCATGTTTCCTTTTATCCTAGAGTCTTTTCCTGTTCTTCCTCCTATTTTCAAATTACAGTTGCCAGCAAGAAGCCAGGTGGACTGGTTTTCGTTTTCTCCAGTCCTTCCTAATTTACTCATGGGAGAAAAGATTAAGACTGCCAGAGAACACAAAACATTATAATTAGACACAGAATAGCTGAGACTGAATTTTAATCAGACTCACTTTTATTTTGTTAGTACAGACCATGACTCCCATAATATTTCAAGGATTTAAATAAAGGTGGATCTCTGTGCACCCTGGGAAGGCTCCAGGCAGCCTGTGTGTGAGTCTACCTGATCTTGGCTGTTGGATGCACAGTAACAGGCTTTTCAATTTCTCTTCCCTCTCTGCTTCCTGGATCAAACCTTGGAAATAAGCCAGCAAAAATTAATAATAATGGACATTTTTTGAGTCCTTATTGATGGGCTAGACATGGTGCTAATTACTTTACATGCTATCTCATTTAATCATCATTTACAGGTAAAAAACAAAACAAAACAAAGAAACAGGAATCACGAAGTTTAGGGAAGTTACCTGAAGCTTTTCAGAGGCAGAGTCTACCAAGGACAAGGCAAAGGGCACGGTGCTGCCAGAAACCAAGGCGAACATAACACCAGTGCCCGTGGATGGGCGAATGCTCAAGGACACGTTTACCTGCCAGTCCTCAACATTGGATAGATTACCTGTTAAAACCATCAAACAGAAGCAGGATCAGTGTACTCCTAAACTATGCCAGGAGGAATTATTACAACCTTATTGATACTCAAAGCCATTTTTGTGGAAACTGAAGATTTTCATTCTCCTTCCTCAGTGTCCTATAAAACCTGGGCAAAAATCTAAAAACAAGAACCATTTTTTAAATGCAGGCAAGAAACACATAAATGGAGCCCTAGCCTTCTGGTCTTCCTAGAATAAAATTCTAGATGTGGTGTTTCAGAATATTATGAATTTCTCCTGTGTTCTTTTACAGGTATTCTTTCTGCCTCCATTTCCACCACCGGTCCAATCTCAGATGGTCAGATTTTAGAGTACACACTTAGAAGGAAATTCAGCAAATTTATTGTAATGTTTCTGAGGGAACATTTGGGTATGGCTGCCATCACCGCCCTACCATTCCTCATCCATACAGGGGTCAGTTCAAAGCAGTGGGAAAGAAAAATATGATTTATACAAATAGGAGAGTTAGTTTGATAGTAGAGATGTGCTCTGAAATCAACAGTTAACTCTAAAATTCTAACAGGAACTCTTCTGTAATTCTGTCGTCATAATAATTAATTTTTTTTATTGTTAAAAGGTTAATTGTGTATGCCACTAGACTGCAAGCCCTACTTGGCTCTACGACCATTTTGTTTTCCAGTCGTCACTCAACAAATAGTTGAATTGATATGTTTCCAAAATAGTTTAATTCCTAAAAAGATTAGGGCACCTGGGTAGCTCAGTCGACTAAGCATCAGACTTTGGCTCAGCTCATGATCTCAGGATCCTAGAATCCAGCCCTGCATCAGGCTCCGCATTTGGTGGGGAGTCTGCTTGTCACACTTTCCCTCTTTCTCTGCCCTTCCTCCATTCATGCTTTTCTGTACCTCTCAAATAAATAAATAAAATCTTTAAAGAAATACTAATTCACACTTTGAGTGAAGCCTTCCTTATTTAATACAAAGTAATATAAAACAATAGCTCAAATACCACTTGTAGGCTTTGAAAAAGTGAATGTGAATGGAGAAAATAATCTCCCCTTGACAAGATGATCTTCCATTTAGCCACATCTAATGCTATTACACTGTTCATTTATAATCTTTTTAAAAAGATTTTATTTATTTATTTCTCAGAGAGAGAGAGAGTGGCAGGTAGATGGAGAAGTAGGCTCCCTGCGGAGCAAGAAGCATGCTGTGGGACTCAGATCCCAGGACCCTGGGATCATGACCTAAGCCAAAGACAGACACTTAACTGACTGAGCCACCCAGGCGTCCCCATTCAAAATACTTTAATTCCCACCCAGGAGAGGGGAAAAAATAATATATATACATATATAAAATTTTATTTTATATACATATAAATATATATAATAAAATATAATTTTATTATATATACATATAAATATATACGTGTATATATACACACATATAAATAAAATAATCATTTTGAAATAAGTAAATTTACTGTATTAACAAACTCAAACTAAAATATGCAAGTGTACAGAAATTATAATGTAACATTAAATATTAATTCAAAAGTAGGTCACTTTCGGGACGCCTGGGTGGCTCAGTTGGTTAAGCGGCTGCCTT
>PISX010024528.1:0-27323 GCA_004024625.1 Mellivora capensis
AGAGAGGCAGGCAGAGAGAGAGGAGGAAGCAGGCTCCCTACGGGGCTCGATCCCAGGACCCTGAGATCACGACCTGAGCCAAAGGCAGAGGCTTTAACCCACTGAGCCACCCATGGGCCCCTGAGTGGTATTAATTTTGATTAAGATGGTGTCTATCAGATTTATCCCCTATAAAGTCATTACTTTTTAATCTTTAAAATAAATTATTTTGTGAGGAAAAGGCTTTGAGCCTATGTAAATATTCCATTTCTCAATAACCTTTCACCCTCTGGCTTTAGCATTTGTTGATGTTTCATGTCTGAACCATTATTGTGATGGTTGCAGAGTAGCAATTTCCCATTTTGTTCATTCCTTCAACATTTATTAGTTGCATTCTAAGGTAAGAAAGAGTTTTCCCTTTCCCCCATCCATTCATTCACTTATCCGTTATCCTCTCATTATCTGTATAGACTCATAGATTCCTATTATATTCAATGGGTTATAATTTACTACTTCATTATTTCTTTAGGTGCTCAAGTTGTCCAGATTTAGCCATCAAGAGTCCCTTCAGACTGCCTCCTGTGCTCTTCTGACATGTCTTCAAAAACCTTTAAAACATGCAAAAAATTAGAATAGTATACTAATCCTTCCCTAGTGCTATCACTAGCACAGATAATTTTCATCTCCTGACCAGCCTTGTTTGGTCAATATCTCTACCTACTCACCATCTCTATGTATTATTTTGAAACAATCCTGGAAATTATATCATTTCATCTACAAAGATTTCTATATGCACACCAAAAAATTACAATACTATTATCACACTTTAAAAATTCACAATTGTTTGTTAATAGTATCAAACACCTTGAGAGTGTTAGAATTTTTTCAGTTGTGGAGAGTTTTAATCCAGGAAGGAGCATATTCAGATAGAGATTTTCAAAGGATCCCTTTGGCCACTGAAAGGAGAATGGGCTGAAGAGAAGATCAGTTAGAAGTTTTCTGCTTGCTTTAGCCACAGGTAATGATTACTTGGATCGGGGTATATCATGGAAGATAAGTGAACCAGACTTGTTGAATAGATTACATATGGATATGAGTGGGGGGAAGAGAAATGAAGAATGACCCCTAAATTTTTGGCCCAAGCAAGTGACTAACTGTTATACTGTATTAATTATCTAGCACTGCGTAACAAGTTACTCCCAAATGTAATCATTTATTGTCTCTTGTGATTTCTGTGAGTCAGGAATTCAGACAGGTCTCAGCAGAGATGCCTTGTTTCTGTTCCATGTATGGAACCTCAACTGGAAGGCTCAAAGGCTGGAGGCTGAAACCATCTAAAGGTCTGTTCAACTTACATGTCTAATGGATAATGATGGCTGTCAGCTTAGGCCTTATGTGCGCCTATCAGCTGGAATATGTACACATGACCTTTCTATGTGGTCTGAGCTTTTTCACAGCATGGTGTTTGGCTTCAAAAAGTGAGCATCTCGAGAGAGATAAAAAGCCAAGCAGAAGAAGCTCTACCCTTTCTATGACCCGGTCTCAGAAGTCACACAGCATCACTTCCTCTGTACTCCACTAATCAGGGAAGTCACAGACCCTGCCCAGATCCAAGGAGAGAGATCACAGAACCCACCTTCAATGGAGCAGTGTCAGTCACATTGTAAGAAGAGAATGGGAAGTGGGATAGGTATTTTGGTGCAGCTCTCTTTATAAAATACAATCTGCCACAGGTAACGATTCAATAAATGGAGAGTGTTTGAGTAATGGTGTTTTGGTAGTATTAATAAGTCTGTTTTCCCCAAGCAGGAACACAGAATTAACTGGTGGACAGAAGAATCTGGAAACACTCAAGTGATGTTCAGGTTGGAGAGAGAGAGATTTAGATGATATTTTTAAGTCATGACACTGGATGAAATAACCTCAGGAAAGGAGGGAGGTAGAACAGAGGGCTAGAGGGCTGGTAGGGAGGAGTGGCTGGTGAATGGGAAGGGATCAGATGAGTGAGACTTCCTGGGAAGCTCCAAGAAGAGTTTCAAGAAGGAAGGAATAGAATCACTTTTAACAAGCACCTTCTATGTCAGATTTAAATACTAGAAAAAAAAAAACCTCCAATGCTTCATATATAGAGTAAGCTATGCATACAGGGTCCCTCCCCTCAACAGAACATATGGAGAATTAAAATATAGCTAAACAATTAAGTAAGCATTTACAGTGAAGTGTATTAAATGCTTGTGTGGGAAAATACTGGATATATAGACCGGGGAAAACCAAGGAAGTCTTCCAGGAGGAGAAATAGCTCCAGCAACTCTGATCCTTCCACACCACTGAAGTATTCAACTTTCTGATCTTACCACTCTTGTTCAGTTATGTCCTCACTGTTTTACCTCTTGGATCCTGTCATCGCTAAAAGCATTCCCTTGCATATGCCATCAACTCCCTCTTCTTTCCCTCTGTGGAACTTACCTTGCAAAACCCAACCCGAGTGATATCCAGCTGTCCACTTGTTTGACGCATGGACCCGAGTAGTGGAATATGCCTGGAAAAAACATGCGAGCGTGCTAACAGGTTTCACATCAAATCCATGACCTCGTGTAGGACTTTGGTATGACCCCGTGCTCTTTCCCTAGTCCCTTTCCTTTCCAGCTGTCTTGATAACCATTCCAAATCTCTTCACTTAAACCTCCTTCTACATTATCATTTCCTGCCAATGACCTTTGTTTGCTATTTTTCTTAGAAAATCGAAATGATTAAAAGACAGTTTCCAGATCTTGAGGACATTATATTAAGTGAAATAAGCTACTCACAAAAAGACAATACTATGTGATTCCATGTATAGGAGATAGCTAAAGTAGTCAAACTCACCCAAATAGGAAGTAGATTGAACGGTGTCTGCCAGAGGCTAGGGGAGGGAAAAATGGAAGTTGTTCAATGAATACAGAGTTTCAGTTTTGCAAGATGAAAAAGTTTTAGAAATCTGTTGTACAACAGTGTAAATATATGTACGCGAAAGAACTGTACATTTAGAAAAGATTAAATTTTATGTTATGCATTTTTTAGCGCAATTACTACAACAACAAAACTATAACTTTCCATCTATGACTTGGTTCACTCTCAGCTGGGAGCACTGTGCCCACCGCAGGTCTCCTGCCCCAGCCCCAGCCTCCCCACCCAGCCAGGTGGTCCCCCAACAAGCAGAGGTGTCAGTGGAAACAAAGCAGGAATATCTGCACAGAGTTACTCCCCTAATAAAACCCCAAGGCAGAAAGGTAAACATGTCTAGCATAAAGAGTCTCAGCTCTTATCTGCCGCCCAGAACTTCAGCAGAAGTTGCCAAATGAGACCATCACTGGGAAGAAGCTATGGGATTCCTGAACAAGGTTGTGGAAGATACAGAATGAAATGCACCCAGAGGAGGATGGGCTCAGTTTGGCATATGGAATGATGAAGATTGGCATCACTACCCAGAACCTATGCCAAGAGACTAAGTGAGCAGAGGAAAGGTGACATGCTTGCTGCCCAGGCTAGATAGAAATTGACGAGGCGGGACCCAACGCCACAAAGGCCTGGGAGAAAAACCAGAGACCTGCATCGTTGACCCCTTTGACCCCAGGTACACTGAGGGGTCTCGGAGCCAGTTTGGGAGAAAAATTTAATGTTGAGTGGGACTCATGGCTCCATTCTTGGGCACCATTTACTTCCCTTTCCTGACTCAACCAAAAGGACATTTAACACTTGTCAAAAACATCACTATGGAGGACTCACTTTAGGTTGTCTGCTGATTCTATGAAGTCATTGGTGATTTCCTCCATGATCATCGATAGGGGGAAAATGTAATTGCTGAAAATAATGAATAAAAATCAACACCTAAATAAGTGTTTTTTAAATAAATACCCATTTATGCAGGTTGCTTGCCTTCTGAAACAGCTCCATCTCAGAAATATAATACACCTTTCAGAAATTATGTCCAGGGCCACCTGGGTTGGCTCAGCTGATTAAAGACCTGCTTTTGACTTGGGTCATGATCCCAGGACCCTGAGATCAAGCCCCACGTTGGGGTTCCTGCTCAGCGGGGAGCCTGCTTCTCCCTCTCCCCCTGCCTGCCTCTCTGCCTACTTGTGCTCTCTCCGTCTCTGTCAAATAAATAAATAAAATATATTTTTAAAAAGTCTAAAGAAGGGACAGTATAACCTAGGTGTTGGTAAACTTTTTCTGTAAAGTGTTGAATAGTAAATATTTTCAGATTTGTGGACAGGACATACGATCTCAGTAAATGAAAACAGATGGTGCCAAAAAGGCTGAGATAATTCTGTGACTTGACTATAGTCATAAAAACATGTTCTTGTTGATTATAAAAATATCTAGCCATGTTCTAGAAAAAGGAGATTTTATTTCACTTTCTCTCGGAAATTATTTGTGAATTAAATGCTAGCGAAAATGAAGGACTACCCCTAAACTACTCCCTAGTTGTTATAGAAAGTTATTTCTAATCTCTTTGTTAAGTATGAGACCCTTGGGTTGTTTTCTCCTCATAATTCATCTTGCCTTCTGAAGCATTATATATTTTAAAAGTGCAATTAAACTCTAATAACTTTGAGATTGCATTGTAGAAATCCACGCTGCTCCTGCCCCTCATCCTACCTCCCACAGCAATGACTTAGGTTAGTATTGAACTGGGCATGTGAACATTCTGGGGTATTTGATATTTTCCATTGCATAGAGTAATTTTTAAAGCCAAGCTATTGACAAATCTGGGGCCTCCACATAATTTCATAAACCAACCAACAACCCAGTAGGAAATTTTCTCTCTCTCTCTCTCTCTCTTTTTTTTTCCCCTTACTTTCCCATTCCTTTTTATTTTTCTTACTGTTTTTTTTGTTTTGTTTTACATTTTTGTTAAACTATAGTTGACACATAATGTTACATTCATTTCAGGTACACAACACAACACAGTCATGCAACAGCTCTGTGTTACATGATGCTCTCCACAAGTGTAGTGCCCTCTCTCACCATACAACACTATGACAATACCATTGACCATATTCCCTATACTGTATCTTTTATCCCTGTGACTCATTCATCCCATCACTGGAAGCCCGTGTCTCCCTCTTCCCCTTACCCATTTTGCCTTTCCCTCTACCCCTCCCCTCTGGCAACCATCAGTTAATTTTTTTCTCTGTATTTGTGAGTCTGTTTCTGATTTTTATGTTTGTTTTGTTTTTTAGATTCCACATAAAAGTAAAATCATATGGTATTTGTCTTATTCTGTCTAATGTATTTCACTTAGCATAATACCCCCTAGTTCCATCCACGTGTCAGAAATGGCAAGAAACCATCCTTTTTATGGCTGAGTAGCATCCCATTATATTTATAATATATAATCTTCTTTATCCATTCATCGATTGATGAATATTTGAGTTGCTTCCATAGCTTGGTTGTAAATAATGATACAATAAATACAGGGGTGTGTATATCTTTTTGAATTAGTGTTTTTGGTTTCTGGGGTAAATACCCAATAGTGGAATTTTTGGACCACATGGTATTTCTATTTTTAATTTTTGAGGAACCTCCATAATGTTTTCCACAGTGGCCATATCAATTTACATTCCCACCAACAGTGCATGAGGGTTTCTTTTTCTCTACATCTTCTCCAATACTTGTTATTTCTTATCTTTTTGATACTAGCCATTCTTACAGGTATAAGTTTTTAATTAACATTTTCCTGATGATTAGTGATGTTGAACATATTTTCATGTGTCTCTTTGCCATCTATATGTCTTTGGGAAAATGTCTATTCAGGTACTCTGTCCGTTTGTTTGTTTTAAAGATTTTATTTATTTATTTGAGAGAGAGAGAGCATGTGCTGGTATAGCAGGGAGCGACAGAAGGAGAGAGAGAAGCAGGCTCCCGCTGAACAGGGAGCCTAACATGGGACTTGATCCCGGGACCCTGGGATTATGACTTGAGCCAAAGGCAGACACTTAACTGACTGAGCCACCCAGGTGCTCCTGCCTGTTTTTAAACAGATTATCCGGGGGGTGTTGGTGTTGACTTGTGTAAGTTCTTTATATATTTTCTCTATTAACCCCTTATCGTATATATCATTTGCAAATATCTTCTCTCATTCAGTAGGTTGCCTTTCCATTTTTATTGATGGTTTCCTTCACTGCACAAACCCCTGTTATTTTAATGTAGTCCCAATAGTTTATTTTTACTTTTATTTCCCTTGCCTGAGGAAACACATCTACAAAAATGTTGTGATGTCAAAGAAATTACTGCATGTTTTTTTCCAGGATTTTTATGGTTTCAAGTCTCACATTTAGGTGCTGAATCCACTTTTAGTTTACATTTGTTTATGATATAAGAAAGTGATCCAGTTTCATTCTTTGACATATGCCTGTCCAGTTTCCCCAGCCACATTTATTGAAGAGACTGTTTCTCCCTGTTGTATACTCTTGCCTCCTTTTTCATAGGTTAATTGACCATACAAGCATGGTTTCATTTCTGGGTTTTCTATTCTATTCATCTATATGTCTTTTTTTGTGCCAGTATGATATAATTTTGCTTATTATAGCTTTGTAGTATACCTTGAAATCTGGGATTGTGATACCTCCAGCTTTGTTCTTTTTTTTCTTTCTTTCTTTCTTTCTTTCTTTCTTTCTTTCTTTCTTTCTTTCTTTCTTTCTTTTCTTTCTTTTTTTTCAGCTTTGTTCTTTTTCAAGATTGCTTTAGCTATTCAGAGTCTTTCCTGATTCCATACAAGTTTTATCATTATTTGTAGTAGTTCTTTGAATAATAATGTTGGTATTTTGATAGAAATTGCATTGAATCTGTAGATTGCTTTGGGTACTATGGACATTTTAACAATACTAATTCTTCCAATCCATGAGCATAGAATATCTTTCTGTGTGTTTATGTTGTCTTCAGTTTCTTTCATCTGTGTTTTATACTTTTCAGAGTACAGGTCTTTCACCTACTTTGTTAAATTTATTCCTAGGTTTTTGTTATTTTTGGCATAATCATAGATAGACCTGTTTTCTTGATTTCTCTTCATTATTAGTGGAATAGACTTCTGTATATTAATATTGTATCCTGCAATTCTGATACTGAATTCATTTATTACTTCTAATAGTTTTTTTGGTGGAGACTTTAGGGTTTTCTATATATAGTATCATGCCATCTGCAAATAGTGACAGTTTTGCCTCTCCCTTACCAATTTGGATACATTTTACTTCTTTTTCTTATCTGATTGCTGTGGCTAGGACTTCTAGTACTGTCTTGAATAAAAGTGGTAAGAGTGGACATCCTTGTGTTGTTCCTGATCTTAGAGGAAAATCTCTCAGTTTTTCACCACTGAGTATGATGTTAGTTATGAGTTTTCCATGTATGATCTTTCTTATGTTCAGGTATGTTCCTTCTAAACCCATTTTGTTGAGAATTTTTACCATGAATGACTATTGAATTACACCAAATGCTTTTTTTGCATCTATTGAGATGATTATAAAATTCTTAACTTTCATTTTGTTGATGTGGTGTATCATGTTGATTGATTTGCAACTAATGAATCATCCTTCCGTCCTGGAATAAATCCCACTTGATCATGGTGAATAATCCTTTTAATATATTGTTGAGTTTGGTTTGCTAATATTTTGTTGAGGATTTTGCATTTATGTTCATCAGGGGTATTGGTCTATAGTTTTTCTTTTTTTGTAGTGTTTTTGTCTGGTCTTGTTATGAGAGTCATGCTGGCCTTCTAGAATGAATGTGGAACATTTTCTTCCTCTTTTATTTTTTGGAATAGATTTTGGAACATATATATTAAATATTCTTTAAATGTTTGGTAGAAGGATGCCTGGGTGGCTCAGTCAGTTAAACATCTGACTCTGGATTTCAGCTTAGGTCTTATCTCAGGGTCGTGAGTTGAGTCCCACATCAGATCCTCCACTAAGTGGGGAGTCTGCTTGAGATTTTTTCTCTCTGAACCTTCCCATCTCTAAAATAAATAAATAAATAAATAAATAAATAAATGTTAAAAGAATAAACGTTTGGTAGAATGCAATTGTAAATCCATTTGGGTCCTGGACTTTTGTGTTTGAAGAGTTTTTGAATTATCAATTCAATTTTGGTACTAGTTAGTAATTGCTCTCTTCAGATTTTCTATGTCTACCTGATTCACTTTTAGAATATTGTATCTTGCTAGGAATGTATCCATTTCTTCTAGGTTGTCCAATTTGTTGACATATAATTTTCCACAGTATTTTCTTATAATTCTTTGTATTTCTGTGGTGTTGATTGTTACTTTTCTTTCCTTTCTGATTTTATTTATTTGTGTCCTTTTTCTTTTTTTGATGAGTTTGGGTAGAGGTTTATCAATTTGGTTGACTTTTTCCAAAGAATAAGCTTTCAGTTTCATTGATCTTTCATTGTTTTGTGTGTGTGTGTGTGTTTAAATTTCTATTTCATTTATTTTAGCTCTGAACTTTATTATTTCTTTCCTTCAGCTAATCTTGGGCTTTGTTTATTCTTTTCTAGTTCCTTTAGGTGTCAGGTTAGATTAATTATTTGAGGTTTTTCCTGTTTCTTGAGGTCTGTATCACTAAAAATTTCCCTCTTAAAACTGCTTTTGCTATATCCCAAATATTTTGGTCCAGTCATGTTTCATTTTGCATTTGTCCTCATGTGCTTTTTAACTTCCTCATTGACCCATTGGCTGTTTAGTAGCATGTTGTTTTGCCTCCATGTGTTTGTGTTCTTTTTAACTTTCTTGTGATGGATTGCTAGTTTCATACCATTGTGGTCAGAAAAGATGTGTGATAGCATTTCAGTCTCCTTAAATTTACTGAGATTTGTTTTGTGAACTAACATGTGATCTATCCTGGAGGATATTCAATGTGCCCTTGAAAAGAACATGTTTTTTGCTGTTTTTATTTTTTTTAATTATTATTATTATTTTTAAATTTATTTATTTGTCAGAGAGAGAGCGAGAGAGCGAGCACAGGCAGACAGAGTGGCAGGCAGAGGCAGAGGGAGAAGCAGGCTCCCTGCTGAGAAAGGAGCCCGATGTGGGACTCAATCCCAGGACGCTGGGATCATGACCAGAGCCGAAGGCAGCCGCTTAACCAACTGAGCCACCCAGGCGTCCCTAAGTCACCCAGGCATCCCATTTCTGTTTTTAAATGAAATGTTCTGTATATATGTTAAGTTACCTGATCTAATGCATTGTTCAAAGCCACTGTTTTCTTACTGAATTTATGCCTGGATGATCTATTGATTGATCTAAGTGTCACGTTAAATTCCTCTACTATTATTGTATTACTGTCAATTTTTTGCTTTATGTCTGTTAATATTTGCTTTACATATTTAGGTGCTTTCATGTTGGGTATATAGTTATTTATAATTGTTATATCCTCAATCCTTGTTGGATTGACCCCTTTATCATTATGTAATACCAAGGGCACTTTTTTAAAGATTCCAAACTGATAAGGCATTTTCATGGAGTTGTGGGGGGAGCAATCAGCTTTTGGGGACCTACCTTTGAAAGCTAGTCTTGCTCGTGTATGTGCTCTTTGTTCTTGAGACTTGCACTCTTACCTAAAGAGAAATAGTGTCAAATGACACAACCAACAGTTTAGTAGAGTTTGATGTCCTTTATTCAAGGGCAAATAATGTATGCACTGGAGGAGTACAGTGACTTACAAACACTCTTCCTAAAGGATTTTGGCCAAGAGTGAGTTTTATAGAACACTATAAGTGGCAGTGCATAAACAGATTATGAATGGCTTAAGTTGCATATCTGACCTTATTCAGAAAGATGGAGGAACAAGAAAATAAATATAGATCCCAAAGTTTGCTTGGCATTTGGGGATTGGCTGAGTAGACATACCGTTGATCCTTGAAAGACATGGGTTAAAACTATGTGTGTCCACTTACATGTGGATTATTTTGATAAATGCAGTACAGTACTTATTATTCTCTACAGTATTTTCTCTTTCTTATGATATTCTTGATTCTTTCCTATTATGTTTTTCTTATGATTTTCTTTAACTAGCTTACTTTATTATAAGACCATAGTATATAATACATATAACATATAAAATATGTGTTAATCAATTGTTTATGTTATTGGTAAGGCTTCCAGTCAACAGTAAGCTATTAGTAGTTAAGTTATTGAGGAGTCAAAAGTTATACATGGATTTTCAACAGTGCAGGGATGGGGGATTGGCACCCCTAAACCCTTTGTTGTTCAAGGGTCAACTATACTGTGTTTCTGGTCAAGGAGAGCATTTACAGGAATACAGTAGTTTGGTTTGCTGCCATGGCAGCCCAGGCAGAGATGGCTTCATTTTAGAAATTTACCCCAACAATAGCAAAGTGTTTACAGGCCCAGACGCTGGAGTCAGACTGCCCAGGTTTGAACCCTGACCCAATGGAAAGATTTGGTATTTGCCATGTAGCTAAATGATCAAATTTAACACCAATAATTGTTGGACAGTCTGTCCGTGGATACCTCTTACTGTAATGCCACATGAAGAACATAGCATCTTCTATGACAGATTCTTGCCAAAAATGTTTAACTCAAATCTAATAATTAAACCTCTGACTTATATCCAGTTAATAGGAAATACTAGACTTTGAAAACTAGTATCAGGAGAAAAAAATCATCCATAGCTCTTCTGTTCTCTTGAAAAAGTCAAAGTTAGGGGTACCTGGGTGGCTTAGTCAGTTAAGTGTCTGCCTTTGCCTCAGTTCATGGTCTCAGGGTCCTGGGATCGAGCCCCATGTTGGGCTCCTTGCTTGGTTGGGAGTCTGTTTCTCTCTCTCTTCCTCTGCCCTTTCCCACTGCTTGAGCTCTCTCTCCTTCTCAAATAAATAAATAAAATTTTTTAAAAAAAAGAAAAGAAAAAGTCAGCCAAAGTCATAGGGAAAAAAAGCCAGGGAATATAACCAGTCACAGTATGTGAAATGTGATTGGGTGTTTGCATGAAAAACCCAACAATTAAAGACTCTGAGACTTGAATATGGAATGGCTTGATATGAAGGAAATATTGTTAAATCTCTTCTATGTGAATATGTTATTTATGTAGGGATGATGAAATTTTGCAATTTAAATAGGGTGGTTTTCAAATACCTTAGATTTTCCTATGGTTCAAATGGGGAACTCTTCGTATTTTGAGCAGAGAATAATATGATCTGACTTACGGTTTAAAAGCATCATATTAGCTATCATGTTAAGAATGGACTATAGGGGACTAAAGGTGGGAAGTAAAGAAATTAGAAAACTAATAAATGTAAGAGAGGATGTTGTCACAGATGAGATGTTAGTGGGGAAGGTGGTATAAATATGGAGTGTACAAGATGACTCCAAGCTTTGGGGACTGAACAATCAGAAGGATGGAGTTTTGCTTTATCTGAGATGGAGAAGATTACTGGTAGACCAGGGAGGAAGATCAAGAGATTGATTTTGGATATTAAATTTTAGCTGCCTGTTAGAATCCAAATAGAAATGGGTATAGAATTCTGGAGTTCGTGGGTTTCAAATAATTTCAAGATTCCTTAAGAGAGTTGTTGATAGCCATTTTTACCATTTCTTTTTCTTTCTTTCTTCTGTGAACCTGTGGTGTCACAAGAAATATATTTGTTTTTTGCCCTTAGTTCCTGGTACAAACCTCCTTAAACCCTTGGAATTTTCTGAGTGATAAGAGCCCCTTTTGGGCTTATGCTAATGAAATGACAGGGTGGTGCCCTTGGATAACCTCAGGATGGAGCTGGTCACCAGAAAGACCAAGTGATTAGAGGGTTGAAACTTTCAGCCCCACCCACTGGTCCCTGAGAAGGGGGTAGGAGGGTGCTGACGATTGAGCTCTATACTCTTCAACAAGACTTGATAAACTTATGGGTGAACACATGCACATTCTGGGAGGGTTGTACACCCCAGTTCCTTGGGGACAGAGGCTCCTATGCTCAGAAACTTCCTGGATCTTACTCTCTTCATCTAGCTGTTCATCTCTACCCTTATAAACTCCTTAATAATAAACTAGTAAATGTTTCTCTGAGATCTGTGAGCTGCTCTACCAAATTAATCAAACCTGAGTTGGGGGTTGTGGGAACCTCCAATCTATAGCCAGTTGGTCAGAAGCACAGGTGACAACTGGACTTGTGATAGGGGTCTGAAGTGGGGGGATGGGGTAACAGTTTTGTGGGACTGAGCTTTTTTTTTTTTTAAGATTTTATTTTATTTATTTGACAGAGAGAGATCACAGTAGACAGAGAGGCAGGCAGAGAGAGAGAGAGAGGGAAGCAGGCTCCCTGCTGAGCAGAGAGCCCGATGTGGGACTCGATCCCAGGACCCTGGGATCATGACCTGAGCTGAAGGCAGCGGCTTAACCCACTGAGCCACCCAGGCGCCCGGGACTGAGCTTTTAACTTATGGAATCTGATGCTATCTCCGAATAGTGTCAGAATTGAGTTAATTGTAGGATACCCAGTCACTATCCACTGAAATTTGGAGAATTGCTTTGTGGTGTTGGAAAAAATACACTAGGCAACCCATTCTATACTTTTGCCCCCTATCACTCCTCTGAATCTGCTGATGTCACCTGTGACCTCCCACAGCAAAATCCAATGGCAAATTTTTTTTCATACTCAAAGAAAGCTATTTTAGCTACAGGAAAATTTGACATCTTTACAAAGGCACAGTATCAGATTCATTTGACACAGAATATCATTTCCACCTTTTTGGGAAAAAATTTAACTTCACACTTTCCTGTTTCTCATTTCTCACTGGACACTCCTTCCTTCTCAGTCTGCTTTACTGGTTTTTCCACATTGTCCCAAAGCAAGTGTTAGAGGGCAGAGTCCTAGCAATCTGTCTTCAGACACTATCTCTTTTTTGGTGGTTGGGGGCAAGGAGAGAGGTACTCTTAAATGGGCTTCATGCCCAGCACAGAGCCCATCATGGGGCTGGATCTTATAACAATGAAACCATGGCCTGAACCAAAATCAAAAGTCCAACACTTAACTGACAGAGCCACCCAGGAGTCCCTTGGAGCCTATCTCTTTACAGAGATTAACCTCCTAAGTAATCCTAACCAGTCCGAAGTTTATCTCCAGTGCACATCTCTCCTCCAAGCTCCAGACACATGACTGCTGGACATCTTCACATGGATGTCTAATCTCAAATTCAAATTCATGGGTCCAAAAGCAACCTCCTCCACTCCCTTCCTCCCCCGGAGTCCTACACATCTCAAAAATAGCAACTCTGTTTTCCCAGTTTCTCAGGTCAAAATATTGGAGTTCTCTTTGACTCCCTTTTTTCCCTCAGACTCATACCCAGTACCTCAGACAGTCTTCAGATTTATTTCAAAACATACCTTAATCCACATCTAGCAGTACCATTCTGGTTCAGGACCATTATCTCTTGGCTGAATTAAAGAACTAGTCTCCTAACTGGCCTCCCTGATTTTACATTTGCTCTCCTGTAGTCTAGTCTATTTTCCATAATGCTGTGGAAAAGATCCTTTTAAAATATAAGTATGACACCTGTTTATTCAAAACTTTACAAAGGCTTTTCACATTATTCAGAATCAAAACCCAAGGCCCTCTGATGACTAAAAGTGATTTGCCCAACTCCCCCTCCTCTGCCATCCCTAACCTCCTATTACTCTCCTCCTCTATCACTATGCTGCAGTCACCACCAGCCTCTGCTTTTCTCAAAGACATTAAGCATGCTTGTCCTCAAGCCTTTCCCATTTGCTTTTCCTTCTTGAAACTGTTTCCTCAGGGATTTACATACTGTTCCCTCACTTCCTTCAGACCTCTGCAAAAATGTCACCTTATCAGAGAGTCTTCTCCTAACCACTCATTATAAAGTCTCTCTCCCAATCGTCATTCTCTCTGACTCTTGCCCTGGTGCATTTTTCTCACTAGTGCCCACTATTGTCTGACAGGCACTTTCTTATTTGTCTCTTTCCACTACAATGCAAAGTCCTGATGGCAGAGATGTTGTCTATCTTTGTTTTTACTATTGAATCCCCAACATCTAGGGAAGTGGTCTAGTTAGTTCTCAGTAACTAAGAATGAAGAACGACAGCAGTATGTGTCACAAGAGTGATAGCAGAGATACATGGCGGCCAATCTCCAAGATGGCTCCCAGTGAGCCCTCCTTCTGGTATTCATGCTCCTGTATAAGCCCCTCCCATAGGTAGTAGAGCTGACTGAACTCGTGTAACTGTGGCAGAAATGACAATGCGTGACTTCCAAGTTTAGGTCATAAAAGATGTTGTGGCTTCTACCGCACCCAGCCTCTTGGATTAGTCATTGTCAGGGAAGACAGCATTGTGTCATGAGGATGTTCGAGGGGTTACAGACAGGCTGGTGGAGGAAGCACTGAAGTGACTGCTGCCAAGCAGGGCCACGTCTTAGGAGCAGATTTCGAGCCCTAGTCAAGCTTTTAGGTGACTGCAACTTGAACAACATTGTGACCATAAATTAGAAACTAGGCCAGAACCACTTGACTAACCTGCTCCCAAATTCCTAATCCACAGAAACTATATGAAAGGATACCTGTTTGTTATTGCCATGAGCTGCTGAATTTGGGCAGTGTATTATGCCACAGCTACCATGATCTTTTTGCAGGTTTTTCTTGAGAATTTTGCATTTGCTTTCCCTTCTGCCGAAAACTCCATTTCGCTCAGGTAGTTTGACATCTTAATCTCTTACACCAGGCTTCTGCTAAAATGTCATGCTGTGCAGTTATGCGCCAATCAGCAATGGATACAGGATGTGTTTGAGATATCCAGGAGGTAGATATAACAAGATTTAACAACTGATTGGACATGGGGGATAGCAGAGAGAGGAAGGAGTCAAAATGCTTCTCAAATTATTGGCTTGTGTAACTATACATTCCTGAATTTAGGGAAATACTTTTGGGGCAGAGATTATAAATTCAGTGTTGGGCCTGCTAATCTTGAAATGTCTAAGAAATAGCCAAGTGGAGATCTCCAGCATTCAAGTATATATACCATTTGCAACACAGAAGAGAGATTTGGAAGTGAAGACCTTGGAATCAGGACCAGCTATCCAATTTGCAGTGTCCGTTGCAAACAAAACTTTGCAGGGTTCCTTGTTCAGTGAGCACATGAGGTCCACCAGCTGCCAGATCCCCCTCCCACCAATTTGTAGGACTGATAGACCATGCCCTGGCTGATGGTAGAGAAGTGGAGCCAGGTATCTCCCCCTCCCCATCCCCATGGACTCTAGGCTCCAAACCACATTAAAGACACAGCCTCCCAGAGGATGCTTTCACATAGGGGATGGGAAAGAGTCTCATTCCCACTGAGTCACCCATTGGGTGACAGCACTATGAAACTGCTAGTATAGGGCAGGGACAGCTGCCTTCAGGCCCTGCCCTACAGCACTATGGGTGCATGAACATGACCCTGACCTTCCCTGTACCTGTGCCGAGGTGTTCTTGGTCCTAGTGGTCCTGGTTTTGGGTAGGGCAAAAAGGAGGGTGGGCAAGGCTGAGAAGCTGTCCCAGAGGGCAGAGGGGCAGTGCGAGGCAGGACTGTATGAGAACCAAGCACACTTCATTGTTTCATTGAACGACACATATAAAACAAAAATTCAAAGATAATGTTATTAAGAATTTAAACCTGCAACCACAGAGCATTAATGTCCCGAGCATTAAGTGCTTCTGAGTGCTGGGCCCTCTGTAAATCAGGTGTTGATGTGCTCATGAAACTGGCCCTGTTTGAATTAGATAGTAAACTCATAGGACTGAATGAGTTCAACAGGGAAATATGAGAAAAAAAAAAGACAGGATCAAAATCAGAGACATACCAATATTCAAGGGATGGGCAGAGAAAGGGCATCCTGTGGTCAAGTGAGGGTTGTAATTCATCAGAAGACCAATAAAAGAGAAAATACCTGGTCTACCACTCTGACTTGGAAAAACTTTGCAAATCCAATAACCTGGCCACATATTATTAGGCACATTTTATTTCACTAACTATTCATGATATAGACGATAATTTTTTAGGATCAAGGATGTGGTTCTTACATGGGCCAATTACCTTGATTATGTGTGAAGCATTTATGACTCAGTTGGAAAAAAAAATATTGTATGAGAGGAGCTACAGAAAATAAAATAGATTGAATGAAAGAATGGAATTTACTGATGATAGACTCACAGATAACAAGTAAATAATTCATTTCCCTTCTAGCAACAGTTACCTTTACACATAAGGCCAGCAGTGTCGCTCTGCAACATTTATCAAGGAACAAAAATGTAAGCTTTAAAATCTAAAAAGAATTTCAAATGACTCATGGGACCCTATTACAAAATCAACCACAAGAGTTTTCTAACTACTAATTAATTTTGAGCGAAGTCTTAAGCCATAAAAACCAGACCATTTCGTGAGATAACTGGGGCAGAAAGTTGATGAGACTTAGAATGGGGGGGGGGGGGTGATTTGCCTCTAGAGGTGGTTTATCAGATGGCCAACAGCCCAGATTCTAGATGCTTGGGTTTGAATCCCAGCTCTGCTACTTACTTCCTATGTGTGATATTGGATTAGTTATTTAATCATCCTGTTTCTGAGTAAAAGAGTGGTAATAATTGCTAGGGTTGTTATGAGGATTACATGACTCAGTGTAAAATATTTAGAACCGTGCCTAGAATATAAAAAGCATAATGTACACATTTGTTAAATGAAAATTGTGATAACTGATCATGTTGCTAAAATGTCTCTGGAATTTCTAATTTAGTAGGTCCCATAAGCTTTGGGGAGGAGTTCACGAAGAGAAAACAACCTTTTTTTCCTCATTTTCCCCTCCTTCTTTATTCTTCGATACCCCTCTCCCACCTCCTCCTGCCCATTGCAATGTATTGTTTTCTCTTTATATTAAAAACAATTCTCTCTGGGTTCCTGGGTGGCTCAGTTGGTTAAGTCTCCAACTCTTGATTTCAGCTCAGGTCTTGATCTCAGGGACATGAGTTCAAAACCTGTGTTGGGTTCCATGCTGGGTGTGGAGCCTATTTAAAAAAAAAAAAAAAACTTAAAAAAAAATTCTGTTCTTTAAGATATTGGACATTGTCTTAAAATTAATTTCCACATGTCTTATGCATATTTGTGGCTGTTTTCCCACTTATGATTGGTCCCAATATTTTCCCTTTCATATGGAAACTAAAAAAAAAAAAACAAACACATGTATGGGAGAATAAAATGCACGGGAGATTTACTGTCATCATAATTATGACAATTCTGGTACCTCCATGGAAAAATATAAAAAGTTTTGATGGGGTGCCTGGTGTCTCAGTGGTTAAGCGTCTGCTATGGGGTCAGGTCATGATCCCAGGGTCCCCGGATCCAGCCTTGCATGGGGCTCCCTGCTAAGCAGGAAGCCTGCCTCTCCCTCTCCCACTCCCCTGCTTGTATTCCCCCTCTGTGTCTCTCTGTCAAAAAAATAAAATTGTTTAAAAAAAGTTTTGATGAGTATAGGGCAATGAATATAACAAGGATTTCAAATATACCTTCTAAGCCCTTTTCAGGAATCAAAATGAACCCAACAGCAGCTTCTTTGAAAACAGTTCTGCAGACACACAATCCCGGGAACCTGTACTTCAAACTACCCCACCCCCGCCCCCGCCTCCATGAGTCTTAAATGTAGAAATCCCTTTGTATTTGTCCTTCTGCTCGGGCAACGCATTCTTTTACTTTCAGCCTCAATTTTATTTAGTACTTTGTTTCCTCTGGTTGTTACAGTCTTTCACAATGCATTAGAGTAGAGCTTACTTCTAACCATAGGGAAATTCTTTGGCTTCTTTTACATTTTTGATACGGAGGACTAAGCTGACTCACGGTCATCTTGCGAGCACTCCCTGTGTGTGCTCAGGCGGGCGGGGGTAGGGGGCGCTTCTCTCGCCTTCTAACTTCCCTTTATGCGGAAATCCTGCGGCCTTTTGTGAACACGTTTCTCGAGATCCCTCTCTTTGTTTTTTTTTTTTTTCGCGTATTGTTTATTATCTGCGAGTTTTGCCTCTTCTCTCTGTAATCTCCCTCTCCCCTTGCCCCCACAGAATACACGTTCCCTCACTTTGGGGTCAGAGTAATTGATGCTTGAAGATCCTCCATGGGCTCCACCTAGCCTTTACCTATGGTTCAAACGTGCTCGCCTTCAGGGTTCTCCACCTGGGCTGTTGCGGCGTTTTTCCCCCTCTGCAGTAACACATGTCAAAGAAAGCAAGCCCCAGGACGTGTCCATATATGACCTTAGAGCGCTGCCTCGTTTGGAGGCAACGTTTGGGGAACCCTGTCCACTCCCGCCCCCGCGTGCTCTCCCTCCCCCTTCCCCGAGGTCACTGGCGTGCAGGACGCGAACTACTCCCGCTCGCGTCCCGACTTCCTTCTGGGAGCCTAATAAACCTGGGGGAAGTTTAATCATTCCGCAGCGAGCCCGGCTCTCTCACTGGGCATGCTCAGTGGCCTGGCCCCGCTCCGCTGGCGAGTGGCTGTCTCCGGCGCAGGGCTCGGGTCGGCGGCCGCTTCGGCGGGGCTTCCAGGAGTGCGGACCGGGCGCTGCAGCCCCTGAACCCGGAGCCAGACGCGCCCCGCGGTCCCCGCCCGGACGCAGGGCCCAGCCAGAGCCGCGTCGTTCCGGAACCGGGGAGTCCCCAACTTCGCGCCAAGTTCGGAACCGCCCTCCGGGGGAGCCATGCAAATGATGACCAGGGACGTTCTGCTAGAAATGGACCAGGAGGAGGAGGACGACGACGACGGGGATATCGGTGAGCGAGGGGTTCCCCGGCGTGGGCCGGCGCCGGAAGAAGTCGGGGACTGAGCGTGGGCGCCGCGCCCTCCGCGGGGGCGGCTTGCGGGAACCCTCGGCCGCTGGGAGGGGCGCGGGCGCGGGCGGCTGGGGAGGAGGGAGCCGGCGCCGCGGTCCCGGGGCCGCAATGCGGCCGCCTCGAGCCTCAGCTGGCTGCGGGCCGGCGCCCGGGTGAAGGCCGGGGAGGCGCGGGGCGCGCACGGGCTCCCGAGAACTGCGTCCGGGCGGGCCGCGGCCGCAGCCTTGGAACGGTCATGCTAGATACAGGGAGGTCTCGGCGCGCCGAAGTCTTGACTCAGAAGCAGCAACTTTTGGGTCATTTCCTCCCTCCTCGAACCTGCTCTGAGGATTCCGGAGAGCGGCGCGGGCGGGGAGTGGGCCCGGGTTCGGAGAACTGGGGTGTGACCCACCTGCATCCGCTGTAAAGTGAAAGGAAGGATCGGCTCTGGGAGGGAGGGTGGGGGCTGGGTGGGGCGCCCGGGGAACGGATTTGTGGCCGCGGGTGGAGGCCGGGGATCCTTTTGTCAGCCGCGGAGTCCGCAGGGGCCGTGATTGGAGGAGTAAACCCTAGTCCGGGCGGACCTCGGCACATTTCTACAAGTCCAGAGGGCCCCTGGAGCTTGGGGAGACTGGGAGGTGGTGGTGGGGGTGGAAGCCAAGCCTGGGTGTTACCATTTCCAGTTAGAGTTTCAAATGTTTAGAAGTTGTAGACGGAAAGGAGGGAGAGCTGTTTAAGAGTGGAACAACCATTAAAACAAGAGGGAAGGGAGGAGGTGGGGAAGGGGAAAACTACTAGAGGAGAAGGGAGAATATCACTGTCAGGGAATGACACATTGGGTCCCTCCAGAAGACTGACAATTAAATTACCGTGCTGGTCTGCTCAGAGACTCTGAGTCTGTTTCCTGCAAGCAAAATCAGTTTAAAACACAACAGTTCCTGCTCTTGTCCTCAAGTCCTATTTTTCTCTGATAACTTTAGAAGTAACTTAATTTTCGGAGCTAGGTGTGGTTTTTCTTTATCATTTTTCCCCCAGCTGTATTGAGATACAGTTTCCGTATAACATTTTGTAACTTTAAGGTTTATAAAGTGCTGAGTTGATAAGCTTATATGTTGCAAAATGATTACCACCATAGCTTTAACCAACACCTCCATCATCTCACATAATTACCATTTCCTTCTTGTGGCGAGAACATTTAAAGTCCACTCTCTTGGCAACTTTCAAGTACAGGATACAGTATTAATTAATAATCACTATGCTGTACTGTAGATCCCCAGGACGTGTTTTACAACTGGAAGTTTGTGCCTTTTGACCAACACCCGCCCCCCCCATTCTCCTGTTTCTATGAGTTCGCTTCTAAGTGATTTCACCTATTGTAGATTTCACCGGTACGTGATATACAGTAATTATCTTTGTCAGACTTATTTCACTTAGCATAATGCCCTTCCAGGTTCCATCCATGTTGTCCCAATTGGCAGGATTTCCTTCTTTCTCGAGGCTGAATAATATTCCTTTGCCCACATGCAAGGGCGAGGAAGTGGTGAGGGGGCTGGGTGGTGGTGGTGATGGTTACACACACACACACACACACACACCCCACATCTTTATTCATCTATACTTGGACAATTAAGTTATTTTTATATCTTGGTTATTATAGGCTCTGCTCATTAAACCCAAAGAACTAGATAACTTTCTTGTTGACCAGGAACAAATTGAATAGAGGGGCTTATACTTCATGATTTAGCTTTACTTTTCATTCATTGGAGAACAGTTTATTAGATGGAGGGAGCCAGTAGTATTTTTTTTTTTTTTTTGTTAGAGAGAAAACTGAAGCTCACAGGTTTATCTGCCTAGCTTTTTGTATAACTAGTTAGAATTCAAACCCAGACTTTCTGATTTTCACGAACTGTGTGCATTATTAGACCATTTTCCACCTTGTCACTCAGCTGTCAGATAACGTATAATGCTACTATTTAGCAGGCTTTACTGGTAAATCACGATTACATAAAAATGTAAATTATAAGAGCAAACTTTAAAAAGTTATAATAAAGTAGCATAGTCTGTTTTGTAGGAATATACTTTTTAAAAAAAGGTTTATTTATTTGAGAGAGAGAGTAAGGGAGAGAGAGAAGGAGCAGGGAGAAGGGCAGAGGGAGAAGCAGACTCCCTACTGAGCAGGGAGTGGGATGTGGGGGGCTCAATCCCTGGACCCTGGGATCATGACCTGAGCTGAAGGCAGAGGCTTAACTGACTGAACACACCCCCCTCCCTTGTCTGCTATGGTGAGGTGTTACTGTTTATATTGAGTACTGTAAACAAATACGGATAAAATCCCTAATGGAAATCAAAGTAAGCTAGAGACTCTGAGCTTTGTTTGTTCTGCTGTGTCATCAGTAGATCTCAGTTTAGAAAGAAAACTAATTTGGTCTGGTCTATGTTTACCAGATGAGGCATCATAAAATTTATCTTAAGTGTGTGGCAATAGGTTCTTCTTTGTAATTACAGATGTAATTTGTGCTGTTTCTATCAAGTCAGACTGTAATTGTATTTAACAAAAAGTTAAATATCTCCTCCTTCACCCTTCCCTCCATAAGCTACTGATATTGATACTTTATTGTCTGTAAGGGTCAGTTCAACAGTTTATGCCAGGCAGTTATTATCTCAGCATTCTTTGGTGGTTATGCAAGTTCAGTGTGGGTTGCACTGATTTTATAATAAGCACAAATGTTTACCATGTCAATAGAAAGTTTATGTCATTGTAAAGTAGTAAGTCTTTTTAAAGGTTAGCAGAAGGAGGCTGAGGGTCTATAGCCTTTAACAAAATAATTATAATTTCCAACTATGGGAGAGGTTCTAGTGAAATAAAGGTGATGATTTTAACCTGTGCCTCTTGTTTTATAATGCAGTGCTATGTTAAAGCTGTTGACTAACATATTTCTCCTAGTACTGGATTGTCATTGCTACTAGTTGTATAATTTAAAATCCACTCAGGTACTGAAGGTTTCTATGTAATTCTTCTGTGAATATTAACTTTGTCATTCAGAACAGTAGAGTTATTTTTGACTTAGTTCCTGGGAAAACATCCATCATCAGATAATTTGCAAAAGACAAGAGAAAAAATTTTTAAACTAGATGTGGTCCCCAGTTGTAAGATATACATGTTTTATGTACATATATGGAAGGGTGCCCTGTAGTAGACTGGGATTTAGGGCCCTTCTTTTCTTTTCTTTTTTTTTTTTTTTTTCTACCAGTGGGTTTCTGCTTACTTTTGAAGCACTGTTCAGTGCTTTATGTATAAAGATTGCTTCCTTGTATGGCCTGAACCTGACCAGAGAATCAAAGATGGTCTTACCATGAGCATCTTTTCCTTATTTACTTTGCTCAGGGCCGCCAGAAATTGTCCCCAAAGGTTTCTGAATGAGGCAACCTGTTAGTATGAGAGCATTTTTGCAAAAGACTTATTTTCTAAATCAGCTCCAACAACCAAATGCAGGTGTGACACGTGGGCAGTAGGGGCAGGAAACAGGTGGCTTTTAGCCCTTTTGCACTGATGCTGGTAGATAGCATGTGTCCAGGCAGGTTTTGTGTGCCTGGTGTGCAAATAAAGCGTTTTTTAGCTGGCTTGCCTCCAGGACTTCTCCCGCCCCATTAATCAGTGAATAAAATCCATCATTTCTCCCTGTTCATGTAGAAAATGATAGAAACATCTTTTATAGCCAAAATGTAGGTACTATAGTGTGCTGATTGATTGATTGATTTTGCATTTCTGTGGTTCAGATTTTGCCAAGAAAAGTAAAGCGTTCTCGAAAAAGAAGGGAATTATCAGGAACAAGTCAGATGGTTCAGGCAAAAAGGTTTGTTTAGATGCTTGGTTGGTTGCTTTGGGTTCCCAATCTGTTTATGGTAGAATTTACTCTTTGATCCCCACAGCTGATGGTCAAGTCATTGGTTGTGGGTTGGGGCAGGGAAGAGGGGGCAGTTGTAGGCAGAGGCCCATTACTTCTGAGTTCTGATGGTCCAGGTGTATCTTTCAAGTGTCTTTATCAGCTCTTTTTTGATGTCACATTTTTATACAGACTTCCTGCACAATTTCTGTCCCTACAGACTTTGTTTAATCACCTGAAGATCTGATCCTAGCCCCAGTTTTGCTTTATCAATATTAACTGAGCAACCCTTTTGTGCTAGGTGCAAGATTGAGTGTGAGGCTTTACTAAAAATGAGTAAAATTCACCCCTTGGCTGCAGAGAGGTGGGGGCCGGGAACCAGCCCTTTGCAGTAAGTGCCTTTGTCGAGGTGCGAGGTGCGTACACAGCCATGGGAGGCAGCTTCCCAGCAGAGATTGCTGGGCTGGGCACTGGAGGACCAGGCAGATGCAGTGGCAGGGAGGGCAGAGGGAAAGTCAGGCGCTCCATGGAGTTGCCGTGGTGGAAGGGAGCAGCCACAGGCTAGGGAGGCAAGAAGGGGCCACACCATGAAGAATATTCTGCGTGTTTTAAGGATTTGGTATTTGGAGGTCCTGAAAGATTTTAAGGAAAGGAGTGATAGGAGCAAATTTGCGTTAAGATAAATCTCCCTGGCAGCATGTTGTAAAGTGGGGTGGAGAGGGGAGGTGGTAGAGGTAAGCCTTTCTAGTAGCCAGGATTGGAAATGCCTGCAGTGGCCATGAGAGTAGAAAGGAGTGGTCTGAAAGTTTAGGAACGAGGTGACCTCTCTGAGGCCGCAAGCAAACAGCTGGACTCGAACCCGAGCTGAGTGATTAGGTGGCAAGTGGTGGCAGCTGTGCAGGAGGGGAGACATCTATAGTTCCAGCAAGTCTCAAACTTTTCTCCTCTGCTTTGGCTCAGACCATTTCCCTTCCTTGCTAATACCAGACTTAGCTCCTCTGTTTTTCAGTGGCTCACTCTCTTCCAAGCCTGTCACTAAACCTAGAAAGCTAGTACTGATCCTCATTGCCCAGAGTGCCCACCAGTAAACTGTCACACCCCTTATTTTTCTGTTCTACACGATTAGCATGCACTTTTTTTTGTTCGTTTGTTTTTTAGCATGCACTTTGTATTTTGTCTTTGTTGTTGATGATCTTTATCCCCACAGCTAAAGTGTACATTTCTTGGGCACTGGGGACTAGGTCATTTGGGTCTTCTAGAGATCATGCAGAATATCCCGAACATTGTAGACATTCACTTCTACAATTAAAAAAAAAAAGTTCGCTTTCTCATCCTCCTTTGACATACAAGTTCCCTGAAGGCGGGTGTCTTGCATGCTTTGGGTGCCAAGCTATGCCCTTCGTGCCTCGAATGGTGCTTGCTCTTTGGTGGAAGCCAAACAGATTATTGTTGAAAGATCAATAAGTGAATTGCTGTTTTTAAATAGTTTGATTAACATTATGCTTGGTGGTTTTAATGGCCCTCGTAGAATTCTCTTCTATGTCACTTTGAGATTCCCTTGTTATCTGTTGATTGTACATATCAGGTACTCTGCTGGGTTCCAGGGTCCTTGACCTCCTGTACCTCACTATCTGGGAAGGAGGCAGATACACTGAATAGATAATTGCACTAGTCTGTGATTACTGCTGTAATCAAGATGTGTACCAGGGTCCTTGGTGGTACCAAGGAGAAAGCCTGTAATCTTGCCTAGGGGACTCTTCAGATGCCACACCTGAACAGCCCGGGAAAGGATCAGAAATAGATAAGTGGGTGGGGCTAGGACAACGATTCCTAAATGTGCTATACTTTGATGAAATGGACTTTGATGCTGTCTTTATCTGCTGTGGCAAGGGGGAGATTGTCTCTACCAGTAGAATGACAGTTAAAAACAAAACAAAACAAAACAAACGATCCTTAAAGCCTTTCTCTTTTGGGTGTTGTTTTGCCCCCTTTTTTAAAAAATATAAACCTGTTATTTTCAGTTTCAAACCCTCAGTCACAATTTATCTTCTGCATTTTAACTTTCAAGTCAAAGAATTGCTTTCTAAAATGTTTCCCATCTCCTCTTGTAATTCCCATTGTTCTCTAAATCTGACACAGACACAGCTCTAAGACTTTCACACTCACGCCCCTTTCTTTTTCTCAGGTGGTTGTAATAGTCACATTTATTGATTGCTGTACATTTTTTTTTTCTTTTAGAAACCAGTAAATTTAGACCAAAAGCTCCTGTGAAGGTTTCTGTCAGAGATACTATTTAAATTCTGACATTCTTGAAGGGAGATTATAATACATTATTAGGAATCCCATAATCTAGCTTTAGGTTAAAAAATGGTCTTAAACTTTTAAAGTGGGTAGTTATAGCAGGTTAGAGTAAAATGATTACGTTTTAATAAAAGTTTCCACTGTAGCTAATACTTTAGGTTTTCCTCTGTTATACTTAGCAGTTTGTGTTTTGTATTCAGCTGATTCAATGTCTTTTTTTTTTAAATTTTATTTATTTTTTTGATAGCACCATCAAAGTAGGCAGAGAGGCAGGCAGAGACAGAGGGGGAAGCAGGCTCCCTGCTGAACAGAGAGCCTGATGTGGGGCTCCATCCCAGGACTCTGAGATCATGACCTGAGCCGAAGGCAGAGGCTTAACCCACTGAGCCACCCAGGCGCCCCAAAGCTTATATAGTCTTAAAGGGAGAAGTGCTATGCACTCACCTTTGTACTTCACAGCCTGCGTATTGTAGTGCTTTTCACATAGTAGATACTCAATAAACATTTGCTAAGGGACTTTTTAGATTTTAATGGAAGCTTTGTATGCCTTAAGATTAAAGCTTGATCTGCTTTTGGTACAATGTAGTCAGGGTGGGGTCTGTGCAAAAATCACCAGTTTTAGAACAGAAAAACATTGTTTCCAATTAACTTCAACCAAGGAAATGTACTTTGACTTATTGGTAGCTCCTGAATAAAGATAGAGATGGTGAGAATTTAATACAATCAATGGGTTGTCTTACGTCATTATCATCATTGCTATTATTGCATTTCCTTTGGTTTTGCCTTGCTCTAGAATACTGCAACTAAAATTAATTAGTATCTATCCCAAGAAGCAGCCAGTTTAAAGAATACTAGATGAGAACATCAACAACGGAATAGAGTGGCTACATACCAAAGAGCAATTCAAATATTCCTCAGCCAGAAAATCAGATGGAATGTTTGCGTGGAAGACAGGTTGAGGGGTTAATAAGCAAGTTTCTCTGCTGTGGTATTTATCACTGCCCCAGCTACATGTCTGAGTTCTCACTGAAAGAGCTTGCTGCAGCAACTTATTCAGTAGCTAAAAATACGAATGAAGGAAAATGTATTCTTTTGTGAAGTCCAGATGTGGCTTTTATATTTAATGCTTTTCTACTAGGACATTGAAACTCTACTATTTCCCACATTATTTAAAAATACAAATCCTTGAAATTGAGGGAAAAAGGATACTGATCTTTAAAATTATCTTTTTTATAATTTTAATTTTAACTTTGGCAGAACTTCAGCCCTAGGTCAGTCATGCAAATAGATGTTCTTTCACAAAGTGTAATTAGGCGAATTATAGGCTTGTTTATAAAGCTTGTTTTACATAAACTAAGATTGTGTTGACATAATTGAATTTTTTATGATTTCTCCAGACATTCTACCTAGATATTTGAAAGATAATCTTTGGCTTGGCACAAACAAAATGATGGCTAAACCTTTCTCTGTCATCACCTAGACACAGCCTTAAGCGTTTTTGTTTTTGTTTTTGTTTTCTGATTTGTGCTTAGTTTTTTTTTTTTAAATTTTTTTTTTAAAGATTTTATTTATCTACTTGTCAGAGAGAGAGAGAGAGAGAGTGAGCACAGGCAGACAGAGAGGCAGGCAGAGGCAGAGGGAGAAGCAGGCTCCCTGCCGAGCAAGGAGCCCAATGTGGGACTCGATCCCAGGATGCTGGAGTCATGACCTGAGCCAAAGGCAGCCGCTTAACCAACTGAGCCACCCAGGCGTCCCTTGTGCTTAGTTTTTAAGAAAAATGATTCCCCACTAAATTGTAAGCAAACATTATACACCCTTCTCACGTATAAAACTCAGACTTTTTTTTTTCTTTTTTTAAAGATTTTATTTATTTATTTGAGAGAGAGGCAGTGAGAGAGCATGAGCGAGGAGAAGGTCAGAGGGAGAAGCAGACTCCCCATGGAGCTGGGAGCCTGATGCGGGACTCGATCCTGGTTCTCCGGGATCATGACCTGAGCCGAAGGCAGTGGTCCAACCATCTGAGCCACCCAGGCGTCCCTAAAACTCAGACTTTTAACATTATTTTATTTTTTTATTTTTTAAAGATTTTATTTATCTATTTGACAGAGCTCACAAGTAGGCAGAGAGGCAGGCAGAGAGAGAGGAAGAAGCAGGCTCCCTGCTGAGCAGAGAGCCCGATGCTGGCTCGATCCCAGGACCCTGGGACCATGACTGGAGCCAAAGGCAGAGGCTTTAACCCACTGAGCCACCCAGGCGCCCCTTTTAAAAGTTTGTTTATATAATGATTTGAAACTGTTGCATCAATTTTTATATTGTTTTATTTCTTTCTGCTG
>PISX010024529.1:0-27735 GCA_004024625.1 Mellivora capensis
CAAATAAGTGAAACCATATGATAATTGACTCTCTCTGCTTGACTTATTTCACTCAGCATAATCTCTTCCAGTCCCCTCCATGTTGCTACAAAAGTCTGGTATTCATCCTTTCTGATGGAGGCATAATACTCCATAGTGTATATGGACCACATCGTCTTTATCCATTCGTCTGTTGAAGGGCATCTTGGTTCTTTCCACAGTTTGGCGACCGTGGCCATTGCTGCTATAAACATTGGGGTACAGATGGCCCTTCTTTTTACTATATCTGTATCTTTGGGGTAAATACCCAGTAGTGCAATTGCGGGGTCATAGGGAAGCTCTATTTTTAATTTCTTAAGGAATCTCCACACTGTTCTCCAAAGTGGCTGCACCAACTTGCATTCCCACCAACAGTGTAAGAGGGTTCCCCTTTCTCCACATCCTCTCCAACACATGTTGTTTCCTGTCTAAGCAAAAGTGTTATATGGAACTTCCAGGAAAGTGGCTTTAATGGAGCTCCCTTTTTTCCTTTCTATTTCCTGGAACGTGGATGTAATAGTTGGAGCTCCGACAGCTAGTTTTGAGCCATGAAGTGATCATGACAACAGGAACTATGTGATGAGGATGGTGTAGCAGAAACACTGAGGACCTGGGGGCACCTTGGGCTGCCTACTCTCTCTTAAGTGGCAGAGAAAGAGACATCTCTTTGTTTAACAAACATTGGTTAAGCCACTGCTATTTTCAGTTTTTAAGTAATCTGTACCCAAACTTAATCCTAACTGATCTACTACCCCAGAGAGGTGCTCCAAAAATTAACTGAGATAAAGTGACTGAAGTGATTGGCACATAATAGTTACTTAATAAGGCTCAACTACTGTTACTGCTATTGTAATTCCCAAATGCCTTATTTGAAGTGGGTGTTCAGGACATATTTGATGAATCTTCTAAAAAGTAAGTTATTGGGGTCCCTGGGTGGCTCAGTGGGTTAAAGCCTCTGCCCGGCTCAGGTTATGATCCCAGGGTCCTGGGATCAAGCCCGGCATCCAGCTCTCTGCTCCATGGGGAGCCTGTTTCCTCCTCTCTCGCTGTCTGCCTCTCTGCCTACTATTTGTGATCTCTGTCTGTCAAATAAATAAAATCTTAAAAAATAATAATAATAAAAAGTAAGTTACCTTTTTTGGTAACAAATGCTATACAAGTGGTTTATGTTTATTTTTAAAAATTAGAAAATACAAGTGTTCCTGGGTGGCTCAGTCAGTTAAGCATCTGCTTTCGGCTCGGGTCATATCCCAGGGTTCTGGGATCAAGCCCTGTGTCTAGCTTCTTGCTCAGTGGGGAGTCTGCTTCTCCCTCTGCCTCTGCCTGCCACTCCCCCTGCTTGTGCTCTCTCTCTTTCTGTCAAATAAATAAATCTTTAAAATAAAATAAAATATGGGGCACCTGGGTGGCTCAGTTGTTAAGCATATGCCTTTGACTCAGGTCATGATCCCAGGGTCCTGGGATCGAGCCCTGTATCGGGCTCTCTGCTTGATGGAAAGCCTGCTTCTCCCTCTCCCACTCCCCCTGCTTGTGTTCCTTATCTCACTGTGTCTCTCTCTGTCAAATAAATAAATAAAATCGTTAAAAAAAGTAAAACAATAAAAATTAGAAAATACAGATTAACTAAAAGAAAACTCAACCATAGTTCTATTAATTAGTGATAATCACTGTCAATATTTCAGTATATATTTACTTTTAAATTTTATTTATTCATCTAGATTTTTGAATTCTTATAACATTTTTCTTTTTCTTAATAGATTTTGAACATGGTATAACTTATTAGTATTTCAGTGTATGAATTTACCATAATACTGTACATTTAATGATAGTCCCCTGTTGGAAATTTATTTTCAGCTTTACAGTAATCTAAATCTACTCTTGGGGTGTCTGGCTGGCTCATTCAGAAGAGTATCTGACTCTTGATCTTGGGGTCATGAGTTCAAGCCCCACCCTGGGTGTAGAGTTTACTGAAAAAGAAAAAAAAAAAAGGAAAACATCAAAAAAATTAAAAAGCCAACTCTTGTATACATATTCATGAATTTATCCAGTTACTTCCCTAGGATAAATTATTGGAAGTGATATTTCTGCAATATCTGTGTGTTCATTTTTTTAAAAATATTAAGATTTTATTTAATATAGAAAAATATAAAGGATACAACTTAAAAGATCCATTATTCTACCACCCGAATAGATCCTGTTTTAATATTAAAAATAACAAGGAAAATATATATCCCTTGTTAAAAAAAAAAAAAAGATTCAAGCCTCGTAAAAAGTTATAAAATAAAGAGTAAAAAACTTGTTCCAGGGCCTTATCACTGGTCCCATCACTGGTGATTTCTTGCTTATCCACCACAATCCAACACGCAGTGTCCATAAAATTTAATCTTATAGAACATTGAGTCATGTTACTACAAAGACCATAAAAAATTTCTTAAAGTATGGTCTGATTGTATAAAAAGTATCAATGTGAAGATAATGTAACTTTTACTGACAGAACCAACCATATACTGAACTGAGAAAGTCCAAATGATTGTAAGATGATCACTTTCTAACAGTCCCTTGGTCCACTTTGAGGAAGAGAAGAGGCCTAGTCCATCCATTCCATTTCAGAGAAGGAGGCCGAATGGAGGAGGAATCAGCTGTGATAACGTCCAATTTATATCATGGCAAGGGGTGTGTGTGTGTGTGTGTGTGTGTGTGTGTATGAGTATGTATTATACATATCTGTATATCCTTTTTAAAAGTCTGTATAGAGATGTAATCATACTAGAGAGATTGTTTCCCCCACTTTTATTTTGGACATTTTTCCATATCTGCCCACAGATCTCTACCTCATTCTTTTTTTTTTTTTGCTTTTTAATTTTTTAAAAAGATTTTATTTATTTGACAGAGAGAGATCACAAGTAGGCAGAGAGGCGAGGGGGTGGGGAGCAGACTCCCTGCTGAGCAGAGAGCCTGATGTGGAGCTCGATCCCAGGACCCCGAGATATGACCTGAGCTGAAGGCAGAGGCTTAATCCACTGAGCCACCCAGGCACCCTCTACCTCATTCTTTTTAATATTTGCATGTTACAGGTATCCCCCATTTTTTGAGAGTTCACATTAGGCTGCTTTGCTTTTATGGGCAATCTGCAATTTTACAAAGAAAGGCAAAAAGTAAAAATAGCATTCAGCATTTGTTTTGCATCACACGGAGCTGTTATAGACACAGCTCCCCCACCTCTCTGCACGATGACCCCCCGACCCTGCCCTGCCACACACACACAGCTAGCCTGTCTCTGTGGAGCTCCTTCCCCTGAAACTACTCTCAGCATCTCAGCATCCAGCCACCGTGGCTTTGAACTGCATCTGTGAGCATCTGTGCTTTAGTTCAATTTATTTTGTCCATCCATTAGCAAAATGTATCCTCAGGTAACAGAAAACCCTAAGAGAGGTTATTTGGAAGGAGCCTGGGAAAGCTCAAACAGTTTTCCATATAAATTAATGGTGATCGCTTCTTCACTTTACACCAGTTTGGGTTAGGAAAGGTTTCCTAGAAATGCTCTGCTTACAGATGGGGGGAAGCCTGTAGTCAATCAAGGTGTTCTGTTTGTGCAGGTTGTCTGTTACACACTGACACCCCGCTGTCAGCCTGAAATCCAGCCAGAGTTTCACTTGTCAGTACTGTGGGCCAGTTTGCCCCGGCTCCTCACTCCACCCTGGTTCTGAAAATCCACCCAGACCACCCATCAGCCTTGTACCCCCTCATTTTGCTCAGCCACTGACATCCTGTGTAGGGCCTGCGCACTTGACCTTGTTCAGACCCTGCAGGCCACACCACCTGACCTCCTACACAGATGCTATCCTGACCCCTCCAGCTTGGGTGCTCTGACTTGCAGCTCTGCCTCACTCTGGATGCCTGCCTTACTCTGTTCCACCTAATGGCTTTAAGACTGGAATTGTCCTGGAAAGAGGAGGGGAAGGAGAGTAACTTGGATGCTTTAAAGAGATAATTGTTGGGCCTGAAGGTTAGTATATTACAGATCCAATACTTCCGGTGTTTCGATGGTAATTTGAGGAATAGGAGACATGTTTAATAATTATGTGAATGCGGGGTGCCTGGGTGGCTCAGTGGGTTAAAGCCTCTGCCTTCAGCTCAGGTCATGATCCCAGGGTCCTGGGATTGAGCCCTGCATCGGGCTCTCTGCTCAGCAGGGAGCCTGCTTCCCCTTCTCTATCTGCCTGTCTCTCTGCCTACTTGTGATCTCTGTCAAATAAATAAAATCTTTAAAAAAATAATTATTATGTGAATGCAGTTTTACTTTTTGTTGCTTTTATATTGTCAAGTGAGAGAAAATATCCATTGAATGTATAATTTGGGGATTTGAGAACTTGAGAAATCCGGTCTTCTGGCTTTTTGGCTTTAGAATAACACTGGAAGTTATGTTCAGTGAATATGAATGTATGTTTTTAGGAGTGCTTGTTATGTCTATAGTTTTAAATCCTTGAAAAGTGCATTTTTTTACATAACACAAAAAAAGCAGGATGTGAATACATATATACTATAATTGCTACTATATAAAAATATGCTTATGAAAAAAGGCAGGGAGGAAATATACCAAAATATACCAGCGATTATGCTGGAGGTGGTAGGCTTAGAGGTGTTTTCCCTCATTTTCTCTATTTTTCAAAATTTCTAAAAAGTAGTAGTTTATGATATTTAAAACTTAAAAAAATTTTTTTTTTTACTTTCTAGAATTTTTTTTCAACCTTTGAACACTATAGGAAGTAAGAATTTTGGTGCTAAGAAGAGTTCAGCCAAGTTTGAATTTGTGATTTAAAAACTATGTTACTATTCTCTGCTCAGCAGGGAGCCTGCTTCCCTCTCTCTCTGCCTGCCTCTCTGTCTACTGTGATCTCTCTCTGTCAAATAAATAAATAAAATCTTTAAAAAAAAAAAACAAAAAACTATGTTACTGGGGCACCTTGGTGGCCCAGTTGGTTAAGCATCTGCCTTTGGCTCAGGTCATGATCTGGTCCTGAGCCTACTTCTCTCTTTCTCTCTCTCTGTCCCCCGGGCACTCTCCCCAGCTCGCTCTCTCTCTCTCTCTCTCTCCCTCCCCTGCATACGTGTGCTATCTCAAATAAAGAAAATCTTAAAAAAACAAACTGTTGCTTTAAAGTTATTTTGAAGTTATTTGTAAAGTTTAAAAGTTCTAATTTCTTATAGTTATTTCTTACTACAGAAGAAGTTTTAAAAAGGATAATTAGATAAAAAAATTTAAGATAAACTTCATTAATTGTATGGACAGTTACTAACATTGCATTAATTTAATGAAAATGTAAAGTTTCATGTAATTAAAGTTACTTTTATATATGTTTCCACATTGCGGCATTTCATAAAACTTCCTCTTCTGCTGAAACATTTATTCTGACTATTGTACTTAAGTGATTTTTTTTTAAGATTTTATCTATTCATTTGACAGACAGAGATCACAACTAGGCAGAGAGGCAGGCAGAGAAAGAGAAGAGGGAAGCAGGCTCCCCGCCGAGCAGAGAGCCCGATGTGGGGCTCTATCCCAGGACCCTGAGGTCATGACCTGAGCCGAAGGCGGAGGCTTCAACCCACTGAGCCACCCAGGCGCCCCTATACTTAAGTGGTCTTTAAAATTAAGCTATGAACCAGCACTTTTTATCCCCTTGGGTGGGAGTGGTTACTAGTCCCTGTGTCTCTCTTATTCTGGGTACAAGTTAAGCATTTGGAGTGATTATCTTGAGCTTCCAGTCCCTTGGCTCGAGGTAAGCAGGAAGTACCTCCTCCTTTTCCTTTAGGAGGCAAGGAAATACACACTGTCTAATTCCTTTAAAGTTCTTTACCAAAAAAAAAAAAGATTAAAAAAAAAGTTCTTTACATTGTCCCTTGTAATCCTTACAACTAACTAATTATAATTCTTCTTACATAGTTGTGATAAGAGGGTAATGAACTGATGTTGGCAAGGCTGGTTTTTGGCTGCCCCACTTTATAAGCTTTGCACTTCTCTTTAGAATATGGAAGTATTTGACTCCTATTGTTTTGATCTTGGCCTCTGAGGCCCCTGCTGAAATTCCGAGAGGACAGGAAAAGTTGCATTTGACATCCTGTTATATTAGCTGATATTATTGTTATGTCTACCCACAAACAAGTAATGCATACTGGTTAAATGCAGAAGCTTGGGAATAAAGTGGAACTAAGTTTGTGTTACCTGGGTAACTTACCAAACCAGTTCAGTCTCTGCTTCCTCCTCTGCAGAAGGGAGGGAATAATAACTGTCTGTCAGAGCTGTGAGAATTAAATGTAATAATGTCTGTAGGTACTAAGCCCAATGCTTGGCACCTGGAGCACTTAATAAATGATGATGATTATCAGTTAAAATATCCCATTACTCTGCAGACAGACCTGTGCTACCTGGAATTTTTTCTCTTTACCTTTTATTTGCTGAACATATTTGGGTAGTGGAAATTAGGTTCTGCTGATGAGAAATATAAAAACTGACTTAGAGAGGACTCTTCTGACCTCAGTTATGCTATTACATGACATTAAATACTCTCCTGTTAACTTATAGCCTTCTTTATAAGACAGGAACAGTGGTGAGGATAACCAACCATGCCATTAGTTGATTTGGAAGATAGGTTGTAAAATTTAGGGATTATATTATGTGGGTATTTTTTCCCCAAAGTATCTTTCAAAATTTATTTTTCTAGGTAAATTTAGTTGGATGTCTTCGAAATGTATTTGGTAAAACATTACTTTATAGGCTAACTGCATTATAGTACTCTTTTATTTAGTATTCTGTTTCAGTCCAAGGATATGGTTTCAGCGGTGTACTGATTAACATATATGTTTTAACAGGGGTCCTACTGTAAGAAAATTAGTTTGCATTCTTCTCACAAACATTACCTAGTAGCAGGAAGAGGTGATGTAAAGCCAATGAAATTGCTTGACAAAGTGGGGCAAATATTAGAGATTTGGACAGAATGTTGCCATATTGTGAATCAGCTAGACAGTCATCATCTGGTTTTGATTGTTAGTGTGCCCACTGTACAAATCAAACTATTGTCATCCCCCTTGCCCAGAACAATAATATTGTATGTCTCTGTTTTTCTATCTATAGCATCTAAATCTGTTTTGCTATATCAATGGTTCATCCATGAGTGAAACGTTTTTACACCTTTCACATCAAAAATTGAAGGTGCATGTTTACAAAGGAGGAAAAAGCATAGTTCTCCAGAAAAATACAATAATTTTAAACTTGGCTATACCTAACAACATAATCTAAAAATGAAAGGAAGGAAAGAAGGAGAAAAAGAGAAGAAAGAAGTGAAAGCCACATCCCAAAGAAATTTCAGAGCTTATAAAGGAGACATTTAGGACAAGTCAAGAGTTGCTAAGAGCTTGGTCTCTGGGTTCCTGATACAGGAATCAGAGAAGGATTTTTAGTGCACACAGCATTCCTGGTGCTTGTGAATCTAATTTCCAGCTTCATTTCGGGATCTGTGCTCCAGAGTAACTCTTTGGAAATCAGAATTATCTCCTAAGTTCTAAGAGGTATGGTTAGCTGAAGAGCCTGCTTCCACACTCTTAGGGATTTGGAATTTTTTATAAGATGCTGGTTTGGGAAGTTAGTACTTCTACTTCATGTAATGCCTGTTTACCAGGAGCCCATACAGCCTTCTAGGACCGGTACACTTCTGGATATAGTACAATGCACAGTTAACCATACCTAGTTTGCTTTAAACTAGATGATTAGCTGGAACCCTGGATTCAAGTCTGGCTGCAACAGAAGCACAGTGTGAAGGCCAGCCTCCTGGTTATTTAGACTGAGGAACACTTTTCTCAAATCCCATTCTTCTTTCCTCCTGCCTCTAGTGCATATCTCCTCTGCTCCCCGAGGCTTCTTTTGTGTTTCCCTGTCAAGAAAGGCTAAGGATGGGTGGCTCAGTGGGTTAAAGCCTTTGCCTTCAGCTCAGGTCATGATCCCAGAGTCCTGGGATCGAGCCCTGAGCCCTACATCAGGCTCTCTGCTCAACGGGGAGCCCGCTTCCCTTCCTCTCTCTCTTCCTGCCTCTCTACTTACTTGTGATCTCTGTCTGTCAAATAAATAAATATTTAAATATCTTTTTAAAAAGGAAAGAAAGAAAGGCTAAGCACTGTGCAGACATAAATGACCTCTGTAGGCAGGTATTTCCCACCTTTCAAAGAATAGTTCTTGGTGACTGGTTAACAATACTGTTGCTAAGGGAGTAGATCTTAAATATTCTTGCTACCAAACAAAATTGTAGGGAGGTGATAAGTGTTAACTAACCTTATTGTGGTAATCATTTCACAATATATACACTTATCCAGTCACATTGTGCTTCTAACTTACACAGAGTTTTATGTCCGTTATATCTCAATAAAGCTTCGGGGGAAAATACTTCTTCCATCTTCTGAGTACTTCTCCTGAGCTTCAAAGGAAAGGGTTTTTTACATTTTAGACTTATAAAACTTTTTGCTACCTGACCCCCGAATTTTCTCAATTTCCCTTTGTAAAGTGGGATAAAAGTTAATGTACGTGTAAACTGGAACGCTTTGCTCTTGTCTCCTGGGGGTGCGCAAGATGATACACTGTGAAGCGAAAAGAGCATTTGAATTGTTATTTATATTATTTTTCATTGAAAAAAGGAAGAAGTTGGGCTTTACGGGATATTTACTATACGGATCGACATTGGTGCCTTCACTCCTTGTCAGAGTTTATCTATGGGATTAATCCCAATGGGAAAAATAGTTATTCTCCGGGACGCCTGGGTGGCTCAGTTGGTTGAGCAGCTGCCTTCGGCTCAGGTCATGATCCCAGCGTCCTGGGATCGAGTCCCGCATCGGGCTCCTTGCTCGGCAGGGAGCCTGCTTCTCCCTCTGCCTCTGCCTGCCACTCTGTCTGCCTGTGCTCACTCGCTCTCTCTCCCTCTGTCTCTGACAAAATAAATAAATAAAATCTTAAAAAAAAATAGTCATTCTCCAACAAAAAAGGAGTTGACACTGACATCCTCACTTTGTGTTCCCTTTTAGCTGTTACAACATATAATAGTTTTTATGTGTCCAGCTTATATGTGTCTGATAGGTAGATTTACAGATTTTTTGTTGTTGTTGCCGAATCCCTGGATATTTACAAATTATATTATATTTTATTTTTTAAGATTTTTATTTCTTTTTTGACAGAGAGAACACGCACAAGCAGCGGGGAGTGGCAGGCAGAGGGAGAGGGAGAAACAGACTCCCCACTAAGCAGGGAGTGCAATGGGGAACTCAATCCCAAGACCCTAGGATCTTGACCTGAGCCTAAGGCAGATGCTTAACCCACTGAGCCACCCAGGTGCCCTTACAAATTATATTTTAAATTGTAGAATCATTACAATCCTTTGAAAAATAAGATGAGTAATAGCCTTGCAAATAATTGGTATCTTATAATAGTTTCTTAGTCTGTTACCAAGAACTATTTTTAAGAGTCTCCAGAGTTAAAATAAGCCAAACAGTTTTTCTTTTCCAGTAGAAAAGTTCCATAATTGTTGGTTTTATGTACTGATAATTGGTTATCAGCAGAAAATTTTAAAAATATAAACACCCTCAGTATATCCTTTCAAAGTAAAAGTGATGTATTAATAATGAATGAGAAATCGATTGTCTTTCTGAAGAATCTCGTGATTTGGAGAGAGAATTTGATATTTGGGAATGTTTTCATTGCTATTTGTTGTTGCCCAAAACAGAGGATGTGTCACCTGCAAAACTCTGATACCTGTACCGTTAGGACCCTTGGGAACAATTTTCTAGTCTGTTTTAAAATCCTTTAAGGTAGTTTCAGTGGATTTTTAATCACTTTGTTAAAAATGTAAATAATATAACACTGACCAAATAGTATGCAGATATAGTCCATAGTCATTGAAGGAGATGGAAATATACTAGTCACAATTCAAAAAACTTTTGCTTGATCGGTGAATGGCATCCTCAGGTGTTTTTTTTTATTCAGTCCATGAAGCTTTTCTTTCATTGGCTCTGTATTACTGTGGTGAGTTCTTTTTCAATTACTATGGCCCTTTGTATTAGTCAGCTCAGCTGCTATAAGAAAAGTACCACAGACTGAATGGCCTAAACGACAGAATTTATTTTCTCACACTTTTGGAGGCTTTTGGAGCTGTTGGCAGGGTTGGTTTCTTCTGGGCCCTCTTCTTGACTTTATAGATGGCTGACTTCTTCCTGTGTCTTTACATGTCTTTCTTCTCTTTGGGTTTGTGTACTATTTTCCTTTCTTTTTTTTTTTAAGATTTTATTTATTTGAGAGAGAAAGAGAGAGAGTGCAGGGGGAGGGGCAGAGGGAGAAGTAGACACCCCGCTGAGCAGGGAGCCAGGTGTGGGGCTCCATCCTGGGACCCCAGGACCATAACCTGAGCCAAAGGCAGATGCTTAACCCACTGAGCCACCCAGGTGCCCCACAAATTTCCTTTGCTTATAGAGATACCAGTCATGTTGAATTAGGGCCCACTCTGGTCAACTTATTTTAACTTGATTACTTTTTTTTTTTTTTTTTTAAGATTTTTGTCTCCAAATACAGTCATATTCTGAGATACTAGGGATTGGGACTTCAACATATGAATGGGTAGGAGGGGCACATTTCAGCCCATAACACCCTTAGGACCAAGCATGAAATAAAAATATTTATTATTTGTAAGACTTGAGTAAGAGAGAAATGGTTATTTTATCCTCCATTTATATATTTAATTCTTTTTTTTTAAAGATTTTATTTGACAGAGAGGGATCACAAGTAGGCAGAGAGGCAGGCAGAGAGAGGGGGAAGCAGGCTCCCTGCTGAGCAGAGAGCCCGATGTGGGGCTCGATCCCAGGACCCTGAGATCATGACCTGAGCTGAAGGCAGAGGCTTAACCCACTGAGCCACCCAGGCGCCTCTATATATTTAATTCTTAACAAAGCCAATAAAATGAAATTTTTTAAAAATCTCGTGCTCTAAAATTTTTCATTTTATAGTATGCATGATGTTATTATAGTTGTTACATCTGTAGTTTATAAATATACACAAATCAATTTTCTTTTTTAGGCGTTTCAAGGCAAAGTTTGGTGACCTTTGACTTAGATATGTCCCTTATCAAAATGTCTTTTTATCTTGAAGGTAGTATGTTATGTGCTAATAAGAACAAGAGTTTTAGAGTTCAAATTCTGTTTTTTCCACTTAATGTAATGTATATGATCTTAAAAAGTAATCTAACCTTGCTAAGCCTCAATTTCCTCAAATAGAAAATGAAAATATCTTCCTCCAAGAGACTGTTATGAGGATTAAATGAGATTATGCATGTAGTACTGGGCAAACAGTAAATATACAAAAAGTTCTTATTAGTGGTGCTTATTATCATTTAAGTAAGTTGTTTTGGTGTTATTTCCCCTTAAATTATTCTAAGATGTTTTCCCCTCCTACAAATGGGGCAACTTCACATCATCAGAAACACTTAAAGTAATAGACATTGCTAATTGTCATAAACCTTTCCTTCCTCTTTATACATTCTTATATTCAGGATTTAGTCATTCAGCAAATATTTATTGGGGCATTACTGTATGGTGCATGGTCTTCTGGGTTCTGGGAATATAGTAGTGGAAAGTCTTTTGTTCCAATAAGGGAGACAAAAATGCGTAAACAAACAAATAATGGAATTTCAGGTAAATGATAAGCTCTGTGGAGAAAATATAGAAGAGTAAAGGCATAGAGCACTATGTGGGGAAAGAAGCCTTATTTTAGTTTTTTTTAAATTTAATTTAATTTTTTAAGATTTAACTTATTGAGAGGGGCGCCTGGGTGGCTCAGTGGGTTAAAGCCTCTGCCTTCGGCTCAGGTCATGATCTCAGGGTCCTGGGATCGAGCCCCACATTGGACTCTCTGCTCAGCGGGGAGCCTGCTTCCTCCTCTCTCCCCCTGCCTGCCTCTCTTGTCTACTTGTGATCTCTGTCAAATAAATAAATAAAATCTTTAAAAAAAAAAGATTTTACTCATTGAGAGAAAGAGAGAGCATGCACATGAGCAGGAGGAGGGGCAGAGGGAGTGGGAGAGAGAGAACCTGAAGCAGACTCCATGTGGAGCATGGAGCCCACTGAGGGACTTGATCTCACAACCCTGAGATCGTGCCCTGAGCCGAACCAACTGAGCCACCCCAGGCACCCCAAGAAGACTTATTTTAGATAAGATGGCCAGGAAAGGTGAATATTGAGTAGAAATAAAAAATCAAGAGGGGAAGAACGATGGTGGTGTTGATTACTGTGGTAGCAGTGAAGATGGTTAAGTGGTCAGAGTTAGGGATATGTTTTTTGTGGGTTTTTTTTGTTTTTTGTTTTTTTCTTAATTTATTTGTCAGAGAGAGAGGGAGAGAGAGTGAGCGAGCACAGGCAGACAGAGAGGCAGGCAGAGGCAGAGGGAGAAGCAGGCTCCCTGCCGAGCAAGGAGCCTGAAGGGATATGTTTTGAAGGTGAAATTACTTTTTGTCCAGTCAGCTCAGGCTGCTATAACAAAACTACTGTAGACTGGGTGGCTTAACAAAAATTTATTTCTCACAGATCTAGAGACTGAGAAGTCCAAGATCAAAGTACCGTCCAGTGTGATTCCTCACGAGGGGCCTCTTCCTGGTTTGCAGATGGCAGTCTTGTTGTATCCTCCCACGGTAGAGAGATATCTCATTTGTCTTATGTCTCTTCTTATAAAGGCACTAATCCCATTCATGAGTACTCCATGCTCCTGACCTCTCAAAGGTCTCACCTCCAATAACATCACATTGAGGCTTGTGGCTTCAACATAGGAATTTTGGGGGGACACAAGCATTCAGCCCATAACAATGGGTTAGTTATGAGGATTGCTCCTAGGATCACACAGCTTTGTTAAATAAAATCTCCAGCACCCATTAGAATCAGTGAACAGCAAAGAAGAATTACAGTTATGTGGAAGTTTTTTAAATAATGTGGATAAACAACCCTGTAAACACAATCACAAAATTAATGTTATTCTAGTTCTTTGACTTGTGCCTCAAAATTCTGAATATAATCTAAATTAAGTCAACTATCATCTTTCATTCTTTCATTCAAAACAAAACAGGGAATGCCTGGGTGGCTCAGCTGGTTAAGCGTCTGCCTTCAGCTCAGGTCATGATCCCAGGGTCCGGGGATTGAGTCCCCCATCCGGCTCCTTGCTCAGCAGGGAGCCTGCTTCTCCCTCTGCCTGCCATTCCCCCTGCTTTTGCAGTTTCTCTGACAAATAAATAAAATCTTTAAAAATAAATAAATCAATTAAAATTTTTTTTAAAACTCAGAAATTTTCCATGACATATGTCTTAAGAGAGTTGTTAGAATTGGTAAGGAATTAAATTTATTTTTTGAAGAATCCTGTTGCTTGCTTTGCAGTTAGACACAACAGCTACTGAGAAATTTATATTGTCTATTATTAGTAGTATTAGGGTTTTTTTTTAAGTGCCTTTGCTATTTTGGGAATCATTTTTAGTTACCTATAAGGCTGTTTCCTCTGATAGAAATGAGATAAAAGGCTGATATCCTGTATGTGCTTGCTTTGAAGATTTGTTGTTCAAGGAAAAGTTAACAAGATGGTAATAGTTTGAAAGGTAGAAACCAGTTTGACATTTTTTTCTCTTTTGCTTTAAAATATTTTGAGCAAATTCAATGAAGAAATTTTATGCAAGATTTATTTCTGTAGGCTTTCTTAAAAATTTATCCAGAGGCAGGGAATCTGGGTGGCTAAGTCAGTTGAGTGTCCGACTCTTGGTTTTGGCTCAGTATTAAATACTATATTAGTATTTTATTAAATATACCTACTAGAAAATTTCCAAAATGCAGATAATTTGAGCAGTTCAAATTCCTACCCATCTTCCTGAGCAGATTTTATTGCATCCAATATTTCTTTAAAAAAAAAAAAGATTTTATTTACTTATTTGAAAGAGAGAGCAAGCGCATGAGTTGGGGACTGGTGGGGGAGGCGCAAAGGGCGAGGCCGACTCTGGGCTGAGCAGAGAGCCTGATGCGGGCTTGATCCCAGAACCCTGAGATGATGACCCAAGCTGAAGGCAGATGCTTAACCCCAAGCCGAAGGCAGACACTTAAAAACTGAGCCACCCAGGCGCCCCTGCATCTGGTATTTCTATAACACATGTCTTAGCATCCTCTGCTATAGCAAGTGGGAGCGTCCCCTTCTGACATTTAGGTTCACTTTAGGGCTTTCAAGACAGCATTACAGAGACATGTATTCTTCTCTGGCTATCAGTGTTGCCTCTCCATTTTCACCCTTAAGTGTCCTCTTTTTCTAAGTATCCCCAGCAAGAACAACTCCAGAACATTAAGATTATTGAGGTCATGGAAAATGTATACAGAAGTTTTTTGTTCTTAGAGCAATTTAACTTTAGGAGAGGATTACAGAATACTAAGGGGTGTAATGGGAGCACTCAGGAGTGATTAACTCCAGGTCAAGGTCTATGGAAGGTTTCACAGTAAAACTTTGAAAGGGTCTTGAAAGTATATTGTGTGTTCAGGAAGTAATTAGTAGCTATCATGTTTCTGTTAAGTAGGCTTCACACCCAGAGTGAAGCCCAGGGCAGCAGGGCTTGAACTCACGACCCTGAGATCAAGACCTGAGGGGAGATCAAGAGTCAGATGCTTAACTGACAGAGCCACCCAGGCAACCCGATAGCTGTCATTTACTGAGAAGTTACTATGTACCAGGAATTGTCTTAAATAGTTTTTTAAAAATATTTTATTTATTTATTTGACAGAGAGAGAGGGAACACAGCAGAGGGAGTAGGAGAGGGAGAAGCAGGTTCCCCGTGGAGAAGGGAGCCCGATGTGGGGCTTGATCCCAGGACTCTGGGATCATGATCTGAGCTGAAGGCAGATGCTTAATGATTGAGCCAGCCAGGCGCCCCTTAAATAGTTTTTTTTTTTACATCACTTCATATTTAATCCTTACAACAACCTTATAGAATGAATACCCATGTCTTTTGTGGCAGAGAGTACCAAGACCTGTATCAGTTATACTTAACCTCTTTGTGCTCTGTTTTCTCTTCTGCAAAATGAGGATAATGACAGTATTTATATCTCATGGATTATTACAAGCATGAGGTGAGTTAATATTGGTAAAGTGAGTAAAATTATGCCTGATTTATAGATTTATAGTAACACTCAATAAGTGTTATCTGTAATAATATGATCATTCTATAGATAAGGAAGCAGGCTTAGAAGGATTACATAATTTGAGCTTACACAGCCAAGAACCAAGTCTGGCGATATTTGAACTTTAGCTCTAAACCACTGACGGATGTAAATTATTTGATGTTCTTGGAATGTAGCATGTAAGCAAGGCAAATGGCAGGAATCAAGCTGGAATGAGAGCATGAAAGATCATCTATCTATATCATATAGAGGAGTATGGACTCTATCTTGTCTCTGGACACCATGAAATATTTACGTGTTTACTTTAATCACTTAAACCAAAAACTATTCGAGTAGCAAATTTATGACCATATTTTATGTATGCACTATAAGTGCGCACATATGTGTACCTATGACATTTTTTAAAAGCTTTAAAACTTCATGACTGGCTTATCCCAGTTTTTTTCATTAATTTTTGTTGACCATGTGTTTGTTTTGCCATTTTGTTGGCATTGACTAGCAAACACCACAAACAGTAGCAGGGGTCAAATGTTGAAAGATAGGTTTGTGGAGGAGAAAACCTAATATTGAGTAAATAATATCTACTAATGTAACTTATTTCTGCAAACTCGTGTGTGGGGGTATTGTTCAATTTTTATGTCCTATCTCAGTTCAGTTCTTGGAAGTCCATTGTTCCTTTGGAGTACGTTTTGATAACCACTTTGGTAGATTATGGAGCACCAAAACCCACCAAAAGTTTTAACTGGCTTGTGATTTGATCGTATCTAACTTTTAGAAATATCACTTTGGCAACAGTATTGGAAGGGAGTTGATAGTAGAGGCAGAGGCTATATTATGGTAGTTCTAGAAGAAGAATGATAAGTACATAAGTTGAGGTTGTTGTAATAGGGATATTACATATACATATTATGTATAAAATATACATATAATATTCAAATAAGTTTTGACAGTAATGTCATAACTATTCTTGCTCACTTACATTATACAAGAGACTTTATATATTATTTCATTTGATCCTTCTAATAACTCTACTGATGTGTGTTATCCCCTTGTCATGGAGTAAGGCTTGGATTGGTTAAGAGTACAAGGCCCGCTACCAAGTAAGTTGCAGAAGATTTGAATCCAGGTGTCCGGCCCCAAAGCCTATACTCTGTTTGTATCCTGTACCATAATGCCTCCCTTATAAATACTATGGTCTGTACCTATGTTTTATAACATGCTTTTTAAAAAAATTTTTATTTTTTTTAAGATTTTTTTTTATTTATTTGACACAGAGAGAAAAACCACAAGTAGGCAGAGAGGCAGGCAGAGACAGGGGGAAGCAGGCTCCCTGCTGAGCAGAGAGTCCGACGCGGGGCTCAATCCGAGGACCTTGAGATCATGACCTGAGCCAAAGGCAGAGGCTTAACCCACTGAGCCACCCAGGCGCTCCATGCCTTTTTTTAAAAGATTGTATTTATTTATTTGAGATAGATCGAGAGTGAGCACGAATGGGGGCAGGGGGAGAGGGAGAAACAAGCTCCCCACTGAGCAGGGAGCCCAACGTGAGGCTCGATCCCAGGACCCTGGGATCATGACCTGAGCCAAAGGCAGACACTTAACCAACTGAGCCACTCCTAAACATGCCTTTTCTATGGCTTGTTTCATTGATGCTGAGTTAAAGATGATTTATTCTGTTTACTTAGGAATAACTTTCTTACATTCAGAGAATCTTATCTTTTTCCCTTCCAAAAAAAGAAATTTTAAAATATTTTTATTAAAGAAGCCAAATATAAATGGAGCACATTGTGTCTCCAGAATATTTCTTTGCATTCTTAATCTAACAATAACAGTCAGTAAGCAGCACATTGAACTGGCTTTAATAAAAACCAAAGACTGTTTGTCATTAAAATATCTGGATGTATTTTATTCTTCTCTCACAGTTGCCTATTGTGATACTTTATGCTTCGTGTATTTTTCCAAGGACATACTTTGTTCTGTGTTGATATGCAAAAGCCTATATGTTTCTGAACTGTTTTTCAGTGCCTGAAATTCGGCTAGCAGTAGACAATTATCTTTAAAGATTCACATCCTGATATCCTTTCTCTAAACTCCTTGCCTTGCATTGAAGTGGATTCCCATGGCTCTCGACAGACTTTCCAAGTTTTTTTACCACGCCGCACCATAATAAACACATGTACAATCCATTACACACACACACACACACCCCTGAAACAAACATTCTGAAGCAATACTTACCCTTACCTTCATGCAGGGTATTCTGATTTATACTATTGTTCACTATTCTATTTCATTAAAAACATTTTAAGACTCTTCCTCTTCCAGTTAGGATGTAGGACTTGAAAAATTTGTTCCCATAGTAACAAGAAAATCCTGGACAAAATAAAAATCATGCATTTCTCTGGGGCTAGTGAATAGTAGTGGGTGCAAGGAAATTTTGGTGAACTGAATTCCAAAGTGGATTCCTTTATAAGTGAGCAAAGAGCCATAACAACTTCCATACCTGAGGACAAGCATATAGTCTGGATACAAGTAGCCCTGGCATAGCTGGTGAGACTTCCCAGAGGAAAGGGAAAAATCTGCCAAGTCTTAGTTCACAGTGTGGACTGTTGGAATTGGAATATGGTGCTTGCTTCGGCAGCACACGTACTAAAATTGGAATTGGAGAGTGGATTGGAATCTGGAAGAATCCCAAATGCAAAAACAAACCACTTGGCCCAATAATTATCTGCTGTTTCAGTTTTTACTAAGACAACAGCATTGCAGGGGGTATGAGAGGCACAAAGAAGTTTCATAGTCCCACATATTTGTGCAGTGATATCCTGCCAGGGTTGAATCCAGAATTGAACCAAAAATAATTGAAACCGTACCCATCCTTATTCCATCTCAAATACTAACAGTATTTAAAAGGTAGCAGTGGCTCAGGAGGTTAGAGGTTGAGCTAAAACCAGGTGAATTCCATGTAGTAAGACCTGCTACCCAGCTTCAGCTCAGCTTGACTCTATGAGGAATCTGAGTGATCAGCCTCTCGATCTAATTACCGGAGAGAGGAATGTTTATAATCTCAGAAATATATAAAGAAAAACAAACACCAAGTGTATCTAGTGTATCTTTTCTTCTACTGTTCTTTTATAGGCAGTGTCAAGAACATGATTAAAAATTACAAGGTAGTAGGGACATCTGGGTGGCTCAGTCGTTAAACGTCTGCCTTCGGCTCAGGTCATGATCCCAGGGTTCTGGGATCGAGTCCTGCATCGGGCTCCCTGCTCTGCGGGAAGCCTGCTTCTCTCTCTCCCACTCACCCTGCTTATGTTCCCTCTCTCACTATCTCTCTCTCTCTCTCTCTCTGTGTCAAATAAATAAATAAATCTTTAAAAAGAAAATTACAAGGTAGTAAGGGTGATTGGCTGGCTCAGTAGGAAGAGCAAGTGACTCTTGATCTTGGGATTGTGAGTTTGACCCCACAGTGGGGGTAGCGATTACTTCAATACATACATACATACATAAATTAAAATTATAAAACACTAGAAGAAATAGAAAACGTGAACCGTAATGAAGAGGGGAAAAAGAGTCAATAAAAGGAAACCTAAAGGTGACACAGTTGTTGGCATAGCCTACAAGGGCTTTAAGATTATTATAAATATATTAAATAATATACAGGAAAAAAATAAATGGGTGAAAATATGGAGTATTTCAGAAGAGGAATGGAAATGTTAGAAGAACTGGATAGAAAATTTGAAGCTGGAAAATACAATATCTGAAATAAGAATTATTAGATGGACTTAAAATCAGATTGGACTTTGCCCTGTAGAATGTTTAGTGAACTTGAAAACTGGTCAATAGAATTTATCTAAACTGAAGCAGAGAAAGGAAAAAAAAAAAGGTCAAAGAAAATAAATGAACAGAGCACAAGTAACCTGTGGAATAATATTAAATCATCTAACTTTTGTGTAGTTAAACTCTCAAAAGGAGAAGAGAAAGAATGGGGCTTGAACTCACGACCCCAGGATCTAGAGTTGGATGCTCTACCGACTGAGTTGGCCTGGTGCCCCAGGATATAACTTTGTTCAGTAAAATGTACCCGTTTTAAGTGTATGGTTAGTTAGTTTTGACAAATGTATACACCATTGTAACTGCCATCCCAATTAATAAAAATATATTTTTATCACCCCCAAAATTTCCTCATAGTCTTTTGAGGTTAGTTCTCACCCTCCTAGCCCTAGACAACTACAGATCTGCTTTCTTTCATTATAGATTAATTTTGGCTGTTCTTTAATTTCATATAAATGGAATCATACTTTATGTACTTTTTTGTTTCTGGACGCTTTTGGGAGATGTCTACGTTGTGCGTATTGTGGGTTTTGTTCCTTTTTATTGCTGAGGAATATCCTGTTGTATGAATATATTACACTTTGTTTATGTATTTGCTTGTCGATGGTCTTTAGGTTGTTTCTAGTTTGGGCTGTTCTGAATAAAGATGCTGTGAATATATTCATGTAGAAGTATGTGTGTGAACATAACATTTTTCTTTCATATGAAATACCTACAAGTGAAATTGCTACTTCATATGGCAATCATATGTTTAATTTTATAGGAAACTGCCAAAGTGTTTTCCAAAGTGGTTGTACCATATAACAACGGAACAGTGTTTGAGAGTTCCAGGTACTCCCATACTTAGTATCCTTTCACATTTTAACCATTCTAGTGGGTATGTAGTGGTATCTTGGGTTTTAATTTGCATGTCTTTAATGACTAATGATAGTGTACCGCTTTTCAGGTACTTTATTTTACTAACTGGCTACTCAAAATCTTTTGTAAAAAGATCACATCTGATGCATATTTTAATGGTATTGTTTGCCTTATTCATTTGTAATAGTTATTTATATTTAAATTCTTGTCAGATATATGTATTTTGAATATTCTCTGCCTGTTTGTGGCTTGCTGTTTCATTTTTAAAACATACTTAGAAGAGTGCAAGATCTTAATTTTGATGAAGTCCAGTTCATCAGTTTCTTCCCTCTGTGAGTTAATCCTTTTTGTGTCCTAAGAAATATTTTCCTTGGGGTGCCTGGGTGGCTCAGTATGTTAAGCCTCTGCCTTCAGCTCAGGTCATGATCTCAGGGTCCTGGGATCAAGCCCCACATCAGGGGCTCTGCTCAGGAGGGTGCCTGCTTCCCCCCCTCCCTCTGCCTGCTTCTCTGCCTACCTGTGATTTTCTTTCTGTCAAATAAATAAATAAAATCTTAAAAAAGAAAAGAAAAAGAAATCGTTTCCTTCTCTAAAGATTTTTTTGGTCTATTTTTTCTTCTAGGAGGCTTATAGTTTTATCTGTTAGGTTTAGGCTTATGATATATTTCAAGTTAACTTTTGTAAATGCTGTGTAATGGTCAGGGTTAATTTTTTTCCCCTGTAAATATCCATTTGTTCCAAAGCCATCTATTAGAAAGATTTTTTTCCCCAGCTTTATGGAAGTCAATTGACTATATAAGTGTGGGTCTATTTCTAGACTCTACTGTTCTATTGATCCATTTGCTTCTGTTTTCACTAATACACCTTGTCTTGATTACTGTAGCTTTACAGTGTCTGGAAATCAATAGTATATGTTCTTCAACTTTCTTATTTTTGAAAAAGTTTTAGGCTATTTGAGGTCCTTTGCATTTCCAGATAAATTTAAGAATCAGCTTGTCAATTTCTGCAACAAAGCCTGCTGTGATTTTGATTAGGACTGTGTTGAATCTACAGCTCAATTTTGAGAGAATTTGATGTCTTAACAAAATTGAATCTTCTAGTTCATTAATGTGATGGATCTCTGTTTATTTAGTAGTTCTTTAATTTTTTTTTCTTAGCAATATATTTTATTTTCAGAGTACAAGTTTTGTACCCCTAAGCATTTCATAATTTTTATGCAACTTTTTATGTTATTTTACATTTCACTTTCCAATTATTTATTCCTTGTATGTATAAGTACAACTTCTCTCTTACATATTGGTCATGTATCCTGAGACCTTGCTAATTCCCTGATGAATTTTAGTAACTTGTTACTGTAGATTTCTTAGGACTTAGATATATGTATCTACATATACAATCATGTTTTATTTCTTTTCCTTTCTCTTTCTTATCCTTTTTTATTCCATAAGTTTATTTACAAACATATTACATTGAATTCAAGAGTTTGATTCATTTTTTCAAAGAGATTGAACCTCTTAAATGTTCCTTTTCACATCTGTTTAATGGATTAATTAAAACATCCTTATTTCTTAAGCAGCTGGTGTCTTACTATTTAAAAAAAAAAGTGCTGCAAATCCAGATCCAAAGTACACAGTTATCATAATCAGTAACTGCCACTTGTTTTCCGTTGAAAATGACAAATTCTTCCCTAAGCTGTTTTCATAGTGGCTCCTACAGACCACATAGGTTGTGAACCACTGGATGCTCTGTCCCAATGTAGCACGGTTGGAAGTTCTGCAAAAGGTGTAGGGACCCAAGATGTTGGAAATGGCAGCACCACACCAAGTCCTCCTCTTTTTCATGACCTTGTTCCTCAGTGTGTCAGAGCCGAAAGGGCACTTTTCCTATCTAGATGAAATAAGAGTGTTGAATAAAAGCAGTGAAAGAAGATATCCTTGGCCTTTTTCCCAATCTTAAGGGAAAGGTGTTAAGTCTTTTACCACTTAGTATGATATTACCTTGGTTTTTCATAGTTGCCATTTATCAGATTGTGGAAATTCAATTTCTGATTTGCTAGAAGGTTTTTTTTCCCCAATTATGAATAAGTGTATTTTTTAAATTTATTTATGAGTTTTATTTGCTGATGTTTTTAAAGGACTTTCACATTTATGTTCATGAGTTCTGTTCTGTCTTTTTCTTCCCTTGTAGTGTCTTTGGTTTTCCAACAGGGTAATGTTGGTCTTACAAAATGAGTTAAAAATGTTTCCTCTTCTGTTCTCTGGAAGAGTTTGTGTAATATTAGTATTATTTATTTGAATGTTTAATGAAATTAACAAGTGAAGCTGTGTGGACCTGGAGTTTTTTTAATGTAAGGTTTTCAATTAAAAATTTAATTTAAAAAAATAGAGAGATACTCAGAATTCCTGTATCTTCTTGTGTCTGTTTTGGCAATTTGTATCTTTCAAGGAATTTGTCCGCTCATTTAAGTTGTTGAATTTACTACAACAAATTTATTCATAATCATCCTTTATATCCTTTAATGAAAGATCTGTAGGTAATGATCCCTTTTTCATTCCTCATACTGCTAATTTGTGCTTTTTCTTCTTTTTTTCTTTGTTCAGCCCACTTAGATGTTTATCAATTTATTGACATCTCAAATAACTTTTTATGTTTCATTGATTTCTCTGTTGTTCAGTGGTTGTTATTTCATGAATATTTACATCTTATTATTTTCTTCTACTTGCTTTGAGTTTTTTTTTTTAAGATTTTATTTATTTGACAGAGATCACAAGTAGGCAGAGAGGCAGGCAGAGAGAGAGGAAGGGAAGCAGGCTCCCTGCCTAGCAGAGAGCCTGATGCGGGACTCGTTCCCAGGACCTTGAGATCATGACCTGAGCTGAAGGCAGAGGCTTTAACCCACTGAGCCACCCAGGCGCCCCTTGCTTTGAGTTTAATTTACGTTTTTTTTCCTTCTTAAGAAACAACCCTAAATCATTGGAATTTTTTTTTCAGTTATTAAGTGGAATAATGACATTCAAATTTCACTATAGGATTTAGAAGCATGTAATATTGAAAAGGATGGTACATTTTGTGAAGGATGGGCAGTAGGATAATTTAAACAGATGTTAATGTAGAGCGTTTAATCTGGAGAATAATTTAAAGTGATGACTTGAGGGGCACCTGGGTGGCTCAGTGATTTAAAGCCTCTGCCTTCGGCTCAGGTCATAATCCCAGTGTCCTGGGATCGAGCCCCGAATCAGGCTCTCTGCTCAGCAGCAGGGAGCCTGCTTCCTCCTCTCTCTCTCTCCCTTTCTCTCTCTCTCTCTCAGCCTGCCTCTCTACCTACTTGTGATCTCTGTCAAATAAATAAAAATTTTTAAAAATCTTAAAAAAAAATAAAGTGATGACTTAAAACAATGGGATAAAATGTGTTTTAACTTAAAACAGCAAGATACAGTGTCTCCAAACTTTTTTCTTTTTATAACATAAGCATTTTTTCCAAATATCTTGGGATTTTCCAGATATCTTTTGATTATTTATTTTTAATTAAGTTCCATTGTGTGTTAGAGAATCATTCTCAGGATGACTTCAGTCATTTAAAATTCATTAAGTTTTATTTTATTGTCCAACATATGGTTTACTGGTAAATATTCCATGTATGCTTGAATATATATTCTATTGTTGTTGGGTGTAGTGTTCTAAAATGTCACTTAGGTCAAGTTGATTAATGGTGGTAGTCAAGTCTTCTATTTCCCGATTTTCTGTCAATGGGGCTATTACTCATGAAGAGTAATGAAATCCTCAGTAAAATTACAGATTTGTCCATTTGTTCTTTTGGTTCTACATTTTTTGCTTCTTACATTTTGAAACTGTGTTATTAGGTACATGAACACTTAGGATTATTCAATCTTGGGGGCACTTGGGTGGCTCAGTCATTTAAGTGTCTGTCTTCAGCTCAGGTCATGATCCCAGAGTCCTGGAATTTAGTCTGCTTTGGGCTCCTTGCTAGTCGGGAAGCCTGCTTTTCCCTCTCCACTCCCCCTGCTTGTGTTCCCTGTCTCGCTGTCTCTCTCTGTCAAATAAACAAATAAAATCTTTAAAAAAAAAAAAGTATTATTCAGTCTTCTTGATGAATTGTCTCAATTTTTGTTTGAAATGTCTTTATCTCTTTATCTCTGCTAGTATTTCTTTGCCTAACCTCTTTATTTTAACAGAAGTGTCTTGAAATTCAAAATGCAGTTCTTTTTTTTTTTTATAATTTTTTTTTAATTTATTTATTTGTCAGAGAGAGAGGGAGAGAGAGCGAGCAAGCACAGGCAGACAGAGTGGCAGGCAAAGGCAGAGGGAGAAGCAGGCTCCCTGCCGAGCAAGGAGCCCGATGTGGGACTCGATCCCAGGACGCCGGGATCATGACCTGAGCCGAAGGCAGCCGATTAACCAACTGAGCCACCCAGGCGTCCCCAAAATGCAGTTCTTAAAGAAGTGCAGTTAGGTCTTGTTATTTTGCTTTTTTATCAAGTTTGATCATCTTTGCGTTTTATTTAGAATTTAGCTCATTTACATTAACATAATTATTAGTATGGTTAGATTGAAGTGTACAGTCTATTCATTTTCTGTTTCTGTTTGGGGGTGTTTTTTTTGGTGGTGGTGGTGGTGGTTCTTGTGGTTCTTCCTCCTCCCTGCCAGCCGTGTCTTTTTCTGCACTGAGAGTTCACAACGTACAACTTTAATCTTTCCCCTTCAAATAATGTACTACATGGGGCTCCTGGCTGCCTCAGCCAGAGGAGCATGCAACTCTTGATCTTGAGGTTGTGAGTTTGAGCCTCATGTTGGATATAAAGATTACTTAAAAATAAAATCTTTAAAAAAATAATCTACTACTTCATATAAAGTAAGAAATTTATATATTTCTTTCCATTTTCCTTTACCTCCTTTGTTCTCTTCTTACATTTTATTCCCACGTTGCTATAAATTCACAATACACAAGGCCGGCTTCATGGACAGACAATCAGAGTAGCTGTACAGGGTCCTGCACTCAAAAGGGCCCTTGTGGGGCTTATGCTCTGTTGTAGACATCTTGAAAATTCTGATAACTTAGTCTTTGAATTTGTGGGTTTGTTTGTTGTTGTTGTTTTTAAAAGATTATCTATTTATTTGACAGAGATAGAGAGCACAAGTAGGCAGAGCAGCAGGCAGAGGGAGAGGGAGAAGCAGGGTCTCTGCTGAGCAGGGAGCCCACTGTAGGACTTGATTTATCCCAGGACCCTGGGATCATGACCTGAGCTAAAGGTGGATGCCTAACTGACTGAGCCACTCACTTTTAAGACTTTTTAAAAGCTTTGTTAGGGTAGTTCTAAAGTTGTCTTTATTGTAGGGCTAATTTAGCCCTACTGACAAGCCACGCCCTCCTAACGTCTTTACTGAATTGCCTGGGTGTTCGACAAGTCTGCTCCTCTATAGATCATTGGAAGTTGGACATTTCCCAGCCCTTCCCAGTACCTTCCCAGGTGCTAATCAGCTTCCAGGTCCCCTGTAGTTGTTCTTTCCTCAGTAATTTGTTTCCAGCAGTGTTACCCTGTGCCTTAGCATCTTAGTATTTAAACCAAGACTCCAGGGATCCTGCATAGATTTCCGGAGCTTTTTCTGTGTTGCTCCCTCCTATCTGATACGGGGCCCTGAAAATGCCATCTTTCCTGGCCCCTCCAAACTCTGATCCATTTATCTGTAACTCATCAAGTGTATCATGTTCTGTGCTGTTTTCTGGAAAGAGCCTCCGAGGTGAAAACTGGGCCAACATAGTGCCTGCCTCATTTGTTTTTCTTCATTTAGAGGGTACAGTCCTGTGTTGTCTGTTATCCGATATCAAAAGCGTTTATTTTATTTAATCTGTAAGTCTGGTTTTGTAGTTATGCTGGGAAAGCAAGTATATTTCAATGACTCTATCGTGGCCAGTGGTAAGAGTCTTCCTTGTCCCTTTTATCATTTTTCTTTTTCTTTTTTTTTTTTAGATTGTATTTATTGATTTGACAGACAGAGATTACAAGTAGACAGAGAGGCAGGCAGAGAGAGAGGAAGGGAAGCAGGCTCCCTGCTGAGCAGAGAGCCCAATGCAGGGCTCCATCTCAAGACTCTGGGATCATGACCTGAGCCCAAGGCAGAGGCTTTAACCCACTGAGCCACCCAGGTGCCCCTTTCATCATTTTTCTAATTGAGGTAAAATTCACATAAAAAGTATTAATCATTTAAGAGCATACCCTCGGGGCGTCTGGGACTTGGTTTCAGCTCAGGTCTTGATCTCATGGGTTGTGAGATTGAGCCCCTCACCCCTACCCCACATTCCCTAACCCTCCCCACTGCACCCCCTATTGGGCTCTGTGCTCAGCGGGAAGTCTGGTGGAAGAGTTTCTCCTTCTGTCCCTCCCGCCACACTCATGCAACTGCCCTCTCTCTCTCTGTCTAAAGTAGATCAGTTGTTAAAAGTATACCCTTCCATCAGTTTTTAAATCAACTTTCAGAATGTTCCAGATTCTTCCTATTTTGTCAGATATTTATGTTTGATCAAATAAAATGTTTTAAAGGATTTGGAGTGAAAAGCTTTCCCATGTAAGGCTTGAGTTAGTAAAACAGAGCATCAGTATTCTCTTTTCCAGAGAATTTCACTTACCTGAATGGACTCAAATTGGTTTCTTTTTAATATGTTAAGAACACAGAATCCTGTATATGATAAGTTATATTATACATTACATTTTAAGCTGATAAATTACAGTTGATGGGTTTCTTGGATGAAAGTAAATCCTCAATAAATAAATAAATAAATAAAAACAAGGGGACCTAGGGGTGCCTGGGTGGCTCAGTGGGTTAAAGCCTCTGCTTTCAGCTCAGGTCATGATCCCAGGGTCCTGGGATTGAGCCCTACATTGGGGTCTCTGCTCAGCAGGAAGCCTGCTTCCCCTCCACACACCCCACTTGCCTCTCTGCCTACTTGTGATCTCTGTCTGTCAAATAAATAAATAAAATCTTTTTTTAAAAGGGGGGGGTGCCTGATGAAGGATCACCTCTTTGGGAGCAAAGAATAGGGGAAAAAAAACGTCTGATTAGTACCCTTTATTCCAAGCATGCTATTTTATTATGCTTCTAAAACCATGCTTGATTTTTCATATTTGTACATCTTTTGTTCTGTTGCTGTTTCTTCTGTTGAGATATCCATTGTGGTGATTGAGTGCTCTCCCTCCTCTTTAAGTTGTGAGTCCTGCCTGCTGCCTTAGTCATCTTTACTGGGAGGGAAGTCTGACTCATTTCGTGGTATTAAGAAAAAAAGTCCTAAAAATTGTTGAAGTTGTCATATTTTCTCAGTCTCTGTTTTTGTTAAACCATTGCAGCAAACTTGAGGAAGCAATCTCTAGGGATAAATGGGATAAATGTGTGAGTTGGCTTGAGGGAGTTTTCCAAAAGATAAAGCTGTAGAGAGCTCTAGGACTTGAAAACTGGGCTGGCACTTGGGGCTTAGAATGTCCCTGGTAGTGGAGGTCAACGCAAGAAACTGGGGATGTGAGGGGTGGGATATAAAGGATCCCACGGAGCAGGAGAGCCATGTAGAGGAGGTGCTGGGGAGGAAGGTGGCTCAGAATTCAAATAGGTTTAAGTCAGACATGAGATGCCTCTTGGTTTGGTGAGTGATTCTTGTTTTTTGGAGGGGACAGAATCAGAACTGGTATATGAGAATAGGCAAGCCACATTATAAAGAGTTTAATCTGTCAAAAATTGGAACTGTGAAGTCAGATATAAAGGTAAATTCTCTGTACTGTCTAGGTAGACATCCGTCTAGTTAGAATGCAT
>PISX010024530.1:0-27740 GCA_004024625.1 Mellivora capensis
AAAAATTAAAAAAAAAAAAAAAACTAGAGATCAGTAACAACAGGAAAACTTGAAAATTCATGAACACATAGATGTTAAGTGATACTCCCAGAACAACCAGTAGATCGAAGAAAAATTTAAGGGGTAATAAAAAGTTTCTTTTTTTCCATTTTATTTTATTTTATTTATTTTCGGTGTTCCAAAATTCATTGTTTATGCACCACACCCAGTGCTCCATGCAATACATTCCCTCCTTAATACCCACCACCAGGCTCACCCAACCCCCCCACCTCCCTCCCCTCCAGAACCCTCAGTTTGTTTCTCAGAATCCACAGTCTCTCATGGTTCATCTCCCCCTCCAATTTCCCCTCTCTGTTTCTTGAAATAAAGACAGAAAAGCAACATACCAGAACTTATAGGATTTAGCAAATACAGTTCTGAGGAGATTCAAACCAAGAAGCACCTCCAGTAAGAAGCAAAAAGGAACCCAAATAAATAACCTGTCTGTGCCTTCAAGAACTAGAAAGAGAAGAACAAAGTGAACCCAAAGTTGGCAGAAGAAAGGAAATAGTGAAGATTAAAGCAGAAATAAATGGAAGAGAGAACAGAAAATCTACAGAAAAAAATTAACCAAACTAAGATGGTGTTCTTGGAAAAGATGAGCAGAATTGACAGTTTAGCTAGACCAACCAAGGGAAAAAGTGAAAGAATCCAGATCAACAAAACTATAAATAAAAAAGGAGACATTACAGCTGATACCATAGAAATTGAAAGGACTATAAGAGGCAACTACCAAACAAACTGAGCGACTTAGAAGAAATGGAAAAATTTCAGAAAACTACAACGTAGCAAGATTGAATCAGGAAGAAATAGAACATCTGCGCAGACCAGTTGTTAGTAAGGTGATTGCATCAGGAATCAAAAACTTCCCCAAAAGAAAAGTCCAGGATCAAATGGCTTTGCTGATTCATGTCACCAAACATTGGAAGAATTAGCATCTGTCTTTCCCAGACTCTTCCAAATAGTCAGTAGAGAATGCCCTCAAACTCATTGTACAAGGCTAGCATTATGCTGATACCAAAACTGGGAAAGGACAATACTGTAAAACTATAGACAAATATCCTTGACGAATGCAAAGGCAAAAATTGTCAATAAAGATACTACCAATCATCAGCACACTGCAAGGATCATTCACCAAGATCAAGTGGGTTTTATCTCTGGGATGCAAAGTTGGTTTAATATAGATAAATCAATCAGTGTGATACATCATGTTAATAGAATGAAAGAAAATGATATGATCATCTCCATGGATGTATGTAGATTTATTTTCTATCCCCACAGTTTTACTTTTACCATATTATAGAAACAGAATCATACTGTATGGTAGTCTGTTTTGTCCAGATTTTTTTCTGTTAACAGTGTGTTTTTGAGATTTTTCTGATACGAACATATCAACAGTTTTTGGTATTGTTAGTATTCCATTATGGGGTTGAAACCAAAATGTGCTTCTTCTCCCACCAGGTGACGGATATTTGGGTTATTTCCAGATCTGGACTATTTTGAATACACTGTTATGAACATTTGCATATAGATACTTGTGTGAACGTATGTGTTCATTTCTTTGGAATAAGTACCTGGAAGTTGAATACCTGCATCCTGTGGAAAGTGTATGTGGAATTTTGTGAGAAATTGCTGAAGAGATTTCCAAGGGATCACACCGTTTTACATTCCCACTATCAATGCATAAGAATCCCAGTAGCTCAAGCTTTACATCATATTTTGCTAATGTCACACTTGTTAGTTTTAGTCATTCTAGCAGATATTTACTAGAATATTGTTATAGATTTTATTTACATTTTCTTGATGGCTAATGTATTTGAGTGTCACTTTCACACACTTGATGAGTTGTTTGTTTATTGTCTGTGTAGAATTGTCACAACCAATTTTTTGTCCTTTTCTGTATTAGCTTTCTTGTCGTCTTCCATTCAGTTGGAAAAGCTCTTTTTATATTGTGGCTATCAGTCCTTCAGTAGATATGTGTTCTGCAAACATTTTCTCCCAGTCTCTGGCTTCTATTTTCATTTTCTAACAGGATCTTTGAGAATAGAGATTTTCCTTATTTCCATGTAATCCAGTTTATCTAATTTTCTTCTTTTATGATTTTTGTTTTTGGTATCATATCTAAGATATAATTTGTCTTAACAAACAATTTTCAGTGTTTGCTTCTATGTGTTTTATGATGTAAACTTTTGTCTATGATCATTTTGAATTAATTTTTGGGTAGGGTTTTGGGTATGGATCAATAGCCTTTTTCTTTATTGAATTAACTTGACATCATATATGCATGTTTGTGTGGGTGTCTTTCTATTTTGTTCCATTGACAGATCTCTGAGTCATGCTGTCTTCCTATCTATTGATCTAATTTCAAATGGTGTATATAAGATTTTTAAGATTTACTGATTACTGTAGCTTTTTAGTAAGTATTGACATCTGGTAGCAGAATTCAGCTTTGTTCTTTTCCACATTATTTTTTTGCAATTTTCTGTCCTTAGCTTTTCAATATAATTTTCAGAGTCAGCTTCCCAATTAACATAAAATATTACCAGAATTTTGGTTGACATTTTACTGAATTTTTATAACAATAAATATAAAGAGAACCATCTTAAATACAAGACTTCTGATGATAAATATGGGTCAGTTTCTTCATATACTTGATTTATGTCAACAGTGTTTTGAGTTTTCAGTGTACAGGTCTTGCTTGTATTTTGTTAAATTGACCCTTAAGTATTTCATGCTTATTGATGAAGCATTGTGAGCATATTGTTTTTAAAATTTAAAGTCACTGATTTTATTTGCCAGCATATAAAAATGCAATTGATTTTTGTTTCTTGATGTGTATTCTGTGACCTTGATAAATCCCTTCCTCGAGTGGCCCTTCTCTGGATTTCTTGGGATTTTCTATGTAGAGGATATGTTGCTGTCAAATTACTTCTCCTTTCCAGTATGTTCTGCATTTATTTTTTTCTCTAAGTGATTTTGTTAATATGATAGGGAATATTGTTCTCAACTGCTTAACTCTGGAAATTAAGGCAGTCTTAACATTATGTGTGTACATACATATATACATATGTGAATATAGCATATATATGTACACAAACATGAAGCATATGTATATATAATGCATATATACATAATAGTATATATACATATATAATTAAAAATTGAAATAAAATACATATCCTTTTAAATCTGCTCAATGTACTGTATAGAGATTTAATCTTTATAAATCTCTTAATAAGACATATATCCTATTTACTTTATAATAATAGCTTTACTGACTTCTGTCACTATAGATTAGTTTACATATTCTAGAGTATTTGTATAAATAAAATCATAGCATATACTATTTCTTTGTTTTCTTTCACTCATCCTAATTATTTTGAAACTGATCCATGCTGTTACATGTGTTAATAATCCCTTTTTATTATTACTTAGCATTCTATCATATGGCTATACTAGTTTGTGTATTCATTTACCTGTTGAACATTTGTGCTGCTTCCAATTTTTGGCTACTACACACAGAGTTGCTATAAATATCTAAATATAAATCTTTGAAATGACACATGTTTTCTTTTCTCTTAGGTCAATTTCTAGGAGTGGAATGGCTTGATCATAAACTGGTGAGTGACTAACTTTTTTTGTTTGTTTGTTTGTTTGTTTGTTTTTTATTAATTTCTTTTCAGCATAACAGAATTCATTGTTTATGCACCACACCCAGTGCTCCATGCAATGCGTGCCCTCCATAATACCCACCATCTGGCTCCCCCAACCTCCCACCCCCCACCCCTTTAAAACCCTCAGGTTGTTTTACAGGGTCCATAGTCTCTCATGGTTCATCTCCCCTTCCAATTTCCCTCAACTCCCTTCTCCTCTCCATCTCCCTATGTCCTCCATGTTATTTGTTATGCTCCACAAATAAGTGAAACCATATGATAATTGACTCTCTCTGCTTGATTTATTTCACTCAGCATAATCTCTTCCAGTCCCATCCATTTTGCTACAAAGTTGGGTATTCATCCTTTCTGATGGAGGCATAATACTCCATAGTGTATATGGACCACATCTTCCTTATCGATTCGTCCGTTGAAGGGCATCTTGGTTCTTTCCACAGTTTGGCGACTGTGGCCATTGCTGCTATAAACACTGGGGTACAGATGGCCCTTCTTTTCACCACAACTGTATCTTTAGGGTAAATACCCAGTAGTGTAATTGCAGGGTCATAGGGAAGCTCTATTTTTAATTTCTTGAGGAATCTCCACACTGTTCTTCAGACTGGCTCTACCAACTTGCATTTCCACCAACAGTGTAAGAGGGTTCCCCATTCTCCACATCCTCTCCAACACACGTTGTTTTCTGTCTTGGTAATTTTGGCCATTCTGACTGGTGTGAGGTGGTATCTCAATGTGGTTTTAATTTGAATCTCCCTGATGGCTAGTGATGATGAACATTTTTTCATATGTCTGATAGCCATTTATATGTCTTCATTGGAGAAGTGTCTGTTCATATCTTCTGCCCATTTTTTGATATGATTATCTGTTTTGTGTGTGTTGAGTTTGAGAAGTTCTTTATAGATCCTGGATATCAACCTTTTGTCTGTACTGTCATTTGCAAATATCTTCTCCCATTTCCTGGGTTGCCTCTTTGTTTTGTTGACTGTTTCCTTTGCTGTGCAGAAGCTTTTGATCTTGATGAAGTCCCAAAAATTCATTTTCACTTTTGTTTGAGTGCCTAACTTTTTAAGAACTACCATACTATTTTCCAAAGTGATTGTATCATTTAACATGCCCCATCAACCAAGGATGAGAGATTTAATCACTTCATATATATACCAATGTCTGATGTTTTGTTTTGTTTTGTTTTTGTAGCCATCCAATTGGTGGTTTGATTTACATTTCTTTTTTTTTATTATTTTATTTATTTATTTGACAGACAGAGATCACAAGTAGGCAGAGAGGCAGACAGAGAGAGAGAAGGAAGCAGACTCCCTGCTGAGCAGAGAGCCCGATGCGGGGCTCGATCCCAGGATCCTGAGACCACGACCTGAGCCGGAGGCAGAGGCTTAACCCACTGAGCCACCCAGGCGCCCCTGATTTACATTTCCTAATGGTTGAAAACTTTTCTTGTGCTTCCTTGCCATATATATCCATTTCAGTAAAATGTCTCTTCATGTCTTTTGCCTATTTTCTATTTAGATCAGTTGTTCTTTACTGTTGGGTTTTGAGAGTTGTTTTATGTTTGTTTTTAGTTGAGACAAAAATGAAATATAACATACAGTTTTTATTTTTTATTTATTTATTTTTTAAAGATTGTACTTATTTATTTGGCAGACAGAGATCACAAGTAGGATGGCGGGGGGGGGGGGGCAGGCTCCCCGCCAAACAGATAGCCCGATGCGGGGCTCAATCCCAGAACCCTGAGATCATGACCTGAGCTAAAGGCAGAGACTTAGTCCACTGAGCCACCCAGGTGCCCTATAACATACTAGTTTTATATGAACAGCATAATAATTCAGTACATGTATGTGTTGTGAAACACCACCATATGTCTAGTTAATCTCTATCACCACTTAGTTAAATTTTTTTGTCTTCTGACAACTTTTAAGACCTCCTTTCTTAGCAACTTTTGAATATACAATACAATGTTATTAACTCAGCACCATGCTGTGCATTATATCCCTCTGACATTTATTTTATAACTGGAAGTTAGTGCTTTCTGACCACCTTTACTCATTTCCCTATCAACTCCCCCCACCAATTTTGAGTTTTCTGGAATCTCTAATAGAAGTCTAATGGAAAAGGTAAGATTGAACATTTTTGTCTTTTTTTAATCATAGAGGTAAAGAATTCTGTCTTTCATTACTCATTAAAATATTTACTGTTGGCTTTTTTTTTTCTTATTTTTAAGATTTTTTTTTTTTTTTTTTGACAGAGATCACAGGTAGGCAGAGAGGCAGAGAGAGAAGAGGAAGCAGACTCCCCGCTGAGCAGAGAGCCCAGTGCGGGGCTTGATCCCAGGACCCTGGGATCACAACCCAAGCTGAAGGCAGAGGCTTTAACCCACTGAGCCACCCAGGCACCCCTACTGTTGGCTTTTCATAGAAGATCTTTCTTAGTCTGAGGAAGTTAGCAGTTAACGGAGAATTTTTATGATTAATAAAATTTTAACTTTTTTCAAATGCTTTTTGTATGTCTATTAAAGTGATCATGTGATTTTGCAGTTTTTTGTTGTATGTAGTTATTGGGGAATCATACTGATGGGTTTTCAAGTGTTACAAAATTATTTCATTACTGGATGCAGATACCAATGTATTATTTTATATATTGTTGCACTTAGATAATACTTTGTTAATGATTTTGAGCCTATGTTATAAGCGATATTAGTCTGCACTTTTCTTGTAATGTCTCTCTTATCAGGATAATACGGTCTCATAAAATGTGGTAGGGAGTGTTATTAATGTTCTATTTTATAGAACAATTTGTGTATAATTGGCGTTTAGTCCTTAAAGGTTTGGTAGAATTTATTGTAAAATAACTGACCGTGGAGTTAGATTTTTGAGAAGTATATACATATTTAATTTCCTTGATATTCATGTATAAATTTGTTCTTGAGTGAGATTTGGTAATTTATATCTTTCAATGAACTGTCCATTTTATATAGTTTTCAAATGTATTTCCTAATTATTCACTTAATGCCTATAGGAGATAACAGTGCTATACTTTCTTTTTTCCCGTGACACCGGTAAGCTGTATTTTTCCTTATAAATCTTTCTAGAGTCTTACCAGGTTCATTAATCTTAAAAAAATTTAAATATTTAAATAAATATTTAAAAATATTTTTGTCTTATTTATCTTTTTCTTTGGTTTTAACTTTTTGGGGGGGGGTACTTTTTTCCTTCTGCTTGCTTTAAAATTACTTTGCTCCTCTCTTTACAGTTTATTAAATAAGAAGCAAATATCATTATTCTCAGAACTTTCTTATCTTATAATGTAAGCATTTATTTCACAAATTTGAATCTAAGTCTTGCTTTAGCTGTGCTCCATAAATATTGGTTTAGGTTTTCATATCCATTCAGTTGAAAAATCATCTAATATCCGTTGTACCAGACAAGGTTTCTTTGTACCAGAGGCTACATAGAAATGTGTTGTTTACTTTGTGATTACTTAAGAATTTTCAGTACATACTGTTATTTATATTCATGGTTCAGCTTTGTTGTAGTCAGATAATGTGTTTTGTCTGATTTTAGTTCCTTTATATTTGTTGAGGTTTAATCTTTAAGGTTATAGTCTCTCTTGTTCAATGTTTTTTGTCCATTTGAAAAAACATTGTTGATTCTCATGTTGTTGTGTTGAATGTTTCTTAAGTATTAATTCATTGATTTTACTCTCCGGTAAGATTTCTTGTTTTTAAGCATGCTTTTTTTTTTTTTTAAATTTATGTAGTCACTACAATTTTCTTTTCATTATTCTCTTCATTTTCCATCATCTTTTCAACAGCTTGTAATTGGTTGTGTCTTTGTTACTTGAATTTTCAATCTCCAGCTTTTATTACAGTGTTTAAGTTAATTACATCTAAAGTAATTATTGATATGTTAGAACTGCTATGTCATAGTGATATGATAGCAAATACTGATATATCTTCTTATTTTTTGTTTTTAATTTTCCCATCTGTTTCTGTTCTACTTTCCTCTTTTTGTGAATTGTTGGTATTAACTGTTTTCACTTTTCCATTTTATCTCCATAAATAGCTTATTGTTTCTACTTCTTTTTATTTCTTTAATGATTATTCTAGGGTTTCCAGTATATGTCTTGAGAATACAATGATCTACCTTCAAAGAATATTGTACTACTTCACATATTGTGTAAGAAACTAGAGTAAACTTCCATTTTCCACCATCTTCGTTTGCATTATTGCTGTTATATGTTTTACTTTTACGCATATTGTAGTTCCTAAAATATATTGTTATCATTTGGTTTGAACTTTGTCTTATAAAGAGGTGAAAAATAAGGAAAATATAGTTTATATTTTCTTATATTTTTATTACACCTGTTAATTTGGTTTTTGTGTAGTTATAAAGTTGCCTGTTACCATATTGTGTTTGAATAATTTTCTTAACATTTATTTTAGAGTTCTGGATTGACTGTTGTTTCTTTCAGTATGATATATTGTTATTATGGTCTTCTGGCTTGCATACTTTCTGATGAGATGTCTGATGTTATTGTTGTCTTTGTTTTTCTATATGTAATGTGTTTCTAGCCTGGACAAATTTAATAATGTCTATTCATCTTTGATTTTTCAGTTTTTTTAAGATGTACCTGTATATGTTATTCCTAATTTCATCCTGCTTTGCATTCTCTGAGCTTCTCACATCTATGGTTTTGTTGTCTTTCGTTAATTTTGTGAAGTTCTCACCCATCATCTTTTCAGGTGTTTCTCCAATTCTGTTCTCTTTCTCTCTCCTAATATTAGGTCACTAAGTACACTATACATGTGAGTATTTGCTAGTGGTCTTTGGTATTTGTTGTCTTCCTTCTGTCACTCTTTCAATATTTTTATTTCACTTTGGACAATTTCTACCAAAATGTGCTCCAATTCACGATTACTCCTAATATGTCCAGTCTGAAAAGAAGCCTATAATTTTAACTTTGATAGGATTTTTAAAAAAATCTCTATCGTTTTCTATTGATGTTCCTAACATATCCATTTTCCCGTCAGAATTCCTGTCTGTTCATCCATGTTGCCCTTATTTTCACTAGCTTTGTAGACATATTTATTATAGTTATTTTAAAGCCATGTGAAATATTTTCAGCATATGGACCATCTCTAAGTCTGGTTTTGTTGACTGCTTTAGTTTTTGATGGCAAGTCCTTTTCTCATTTGTGTCTCTTGAAATCATTTTTTTCATTAGAATTTGGATATTTGGAAAAGAAGAGTAGAAACTAAGGTATATAATATTCACCTTTATAAGTCTGTGTTCCTCTGCTTCTGCCAAACTTTTGAGCATTGAAAAAGTCTAGTTGTTACTTCTTGTGACCCTGAACCCTAGGGACTACAAGGGAGCTCACTCTCAGCATTTTTCATTCTCCCCCCATAGCAGTCAAATTGCCTGTCATAGGTGGGGAGTCTGGCCCAGGGGTTTTCAAACCCAAACTTATTCCTTGCTACTATTAAGACTCTGCTTTGCACTTGTGTAACAAGTGTCTGAAACAAAATACTTTCTACCCTTCCAGTAGTAGCAGCTAACCTTTGTCTGCAACAGGAGTAAGGGAGATCTCCTGTTTTCCCTAGGAGACAGACAACTTTTGTTTCATCCCTTCTCCACTGAAAGCTCACCTATTTCTGGGATCATAGGGAAGGAAGCCTTCCTGCCCCATATCTAAAGGAGGGCAGCTTTTGCTTTAAATGAAAGAAGGGTCATAGTCACTCATGCATTTCATGCCTGTTCCACAAGTGATCATCGCCTCTAGGTTTCCTTTACTAAGGAAAACTTTCTCAGGTGTCTTTTCTTATATCCCCTTCTTTTCATGGACACGTGCTGAAGGCTCATGAGAAAAATCTAGTAGGTAGCTAGAGATTGCTTCTGTTTCTGAGACTCTCAGGGATTTAACCTGTCATACAAGCCTGTATTCTGCCTTCATATGTTTGTTGACATTTCAAGTTTTTTTTTTTCCTTACTACTGTGGGTATTATTCTTCTATCTTGGGCTTTGCCAGTGCAAAAATAGTTTGTACATCCTGTCTTTCCTTGGAGGAATTTGTCACCCTTTGAAAGTCAATTCACCTAATTTCCTTGAGACTTCAGCCCACTGATGGATTAAAGAAAAAAAAATCTAGTTCCATATAATTTCTTTGATTTTCTTATTATTGGGTTAGGAACAATGTTCTCTTGTGGTTTTCACATTCTAAACAGAAGCAAAACTCTGAATGGGTCTTTAAGCATAATCCTTAGTGAAAAAATGAGTACTATAATGAGATACATAACATAATGCCATTTAAGTAAATTAAAATATTTGCACATTATACAATTTGCATTTTGTAAAAGCATATTCAAATAAACAGAAACACATTGAATATATTAAAATTGTTGCCTGGGGGTGAAGGGGAAGGAAAGTGGGATATAAGGCTATAAGCATCAGAATTAGAGAACGAATGAATGAACAGAAGAGAGGAAACTTTTATTAAGTGAGGTTGATATGGCGCAATAAGCTTAGGAGTTTGATAAACTCAACCGCCTCTATCTAGGTTCCAGAGCATATTAATAAAGGCAAAACAAATCAGTTAATATGGCATTAATGATCTTATTTGACTTGTGTTGTGAGAAATTGCGACTGTACAAGCATATCATCTTTGTACGAGATAGACTGTGTTGCCCATAATATGCTAGTTTTATCATTTTGATATTATTAAGTACCTTTTAAAATACAGAGTTGCCTTGTTAAAATGTTTTTATAGAATTTTTTAGACTATACCTAGCTCATTGGAAAAGAAAGTATGATATCTGATTAACATAATAGAACATAAGAATTACTCTATTTGGAGGATGTGAGGAAAACAAAACATTGAGAACATCTCCGAGGGAGGAATTACTGTATTTATTGATTTAATGCTAAAGTGCCATCCAGAAATAATTATAGCTCTGTGGGTCCTTTTGCAATAAAGACAGTAGACCAAGTGATTTATCAAGACTGTGAGCCATTTGGACTATCTTGGGTCAGGTGTTTTGACAATTTTAAACCTCAGTTGTTGCTTTTGTTTGTTTTTTGTTTTGTTTTATTTTTTTAAGTGGGCTCATGGAACAGCTAGATTATAAGGTTGTTTCCAGTTTTATGCTAAGGTATAACCAGAAGGAAAATGATTTGCTGGGCAGTAGTTTGGTTAAGATACTAGGAAAATACAACCAAAGATAGGACACTTTGATAAGGGGAAAAAAAATTATTTGTAGGCTAGGATTTACTGAAATAGTTTAAAGAAGCCAAACCCCTGGAACATTATCCAGAGAAAGGAGAAACTTTCACTGATGATCTCTATAGATTTAAGTCTTGAATAGCACTGAATAAAATCTTGACTTTCCTGTGCCTGGATACACAACTCTATATGAATCTCGTTGGCTGTGAGATTGAGAAAATAGAGTTCTACCACCAACCCACTACCAGTATTTGTGAATAGGATTTAGATGCCCCTCTAACTTCTCTTGGGATTCTATTAAAAGAAGAGGCTGAACTCTAAAGATTTGTATGTAGGTGGTTTATTTGGAAAGTGCTGGGAGACAAACCTAGGGAGCATGCTAGGGACCCATGTGAGGAGTTAACCCAAAAGCACATTATCTGATTGATCCCTGGACATGGCCATTGACGTTGGATCACACCATCATTTTCTGAGGAGTAAACATAATACTTCTTAAACTGTCCACAAAAGATCTCCAAAGAAAAGTACTCGCCACTCTTGCTTTTCAGAGTTTCCCTGGGTGGGTGAGCAGGTAATTTCTCTTGTTTTACATGTTCATGCCATGCCACACTGTCTTTTGCCACAGCCTTCCAGCAGGGCATTGGAAAAGCGCTGAGAGAAAGCAGAAATTACACAGTGCATGTCGGAGCCAGTGCCCTGGCAGCATAACGTAGGTCAAATCCTGAAGAAAACTCTTGAGGGAATCAGGTGGCGGAGAGGGAGTAGGGCAGATTACAAGGAGTCTAATATACCTCCCAGCCTCCTGAGGTTTTGGCAAAGCAGGTAGGCATCTGCGTTCCCTCTCTCTGGAATAGGAGAGGCAGGCTGTCCTCCTGTGCGATGAGGGCAATTGAATTCTTCTTTTCTCCTACCTAGACTCAAGACTGCAATTTGGTCTCAAAACCATTGACTGGATTTCTGCCACACTTCTCATATACTCAAGGATCTGTAGAGGAGTGTAAGGACAGGGCGTTTTTCTAATATACTATATTTCTATTTCATGGAAAAACTAATATATTTTTAAGCATGGCATTTAGACAGGGCACCAGTAGTTCTCAGAGGTAAGCAGTCTTTGAGATAAGAAACAATATTTTTGTTTCTGTACACTTGAGAGATCACTTTCCCCTGTTGTTTTCTTTGCTCTCTGTGCTCTGTTGGTAGAGTTTTTGGTGCCTTTCAAGAGCCTTCCAGTGCTGGAGCTGGCTCATTCAGCGCTTGCTTTCCCTAAGTTCTAATAAACCTAAATCTATATTAACCTCTTAGGAGAAACTCAGTGTGCCGGTTTTCAGGATTTTTAAAGATGTCTTGTTTCTGCCTCGCTCGCCTGGAGAGTACAGAAGTAAAGTAAAGCCATGGCAATGAAAGTTTGGACAGTAGCTTCAGTCACTGAAAGTACCTGGGACCTCCACGTGAGAGATAAATTGATGTAAGAAAGGCAAGTATTGTGGTTTCCACAAAATTACTTTTTAAAATCAGTGTTTTGTGTATTTTGATACGTTTAGAAAAGCAAAGTTGAAAAGTCATTTAGAAAGGGTAATGGGATGTAATCTTTGGCAAATGAAGGTTTAGGGACACACTTCCAAGAGAAAACTACATCTGGCATCCATAAAAGAGATGTCAGTTGTTGAGTCTGAGGAGATTGGACATAAAATGGTAGGAAGAAAAGGTGGGGAAAGCCAGCTGAGAGGTTAGATTTGGATCATAGAACTCCTAGAAAAATGAATGAATCTTAGTGAAAACCTCACATTTTGAATAGTGAAAAATTTTTTTAAAAAGTCCCTGCTTCTAATTCAGAATTTAAAATACTCAAAACTTGTAATTCAAAATATTTAAAATAGTAAATGCAATGTCCTTTGCATGTATTTTATGCTTCTCACGGGACTTACATTGCCGTAAACGTTTCTTCTTTCTTTCATAATTATTTACACAGTGTGCTCTCAGTATGAAATGAAATATCATTTCATTACTTTCTGGTAGACCTTTATAAAAATATTATGCTATGAACTAATCAACAAAAGGTAGAACTGACATTTAAATAGCCATCCACCTCTTGCCATTCTCTACTGTGAAATTCAAAGGAAGAAAAGATTCAGCCAGCGCTTGCCTCCCACTGACCTTGCCCCATCCCACAGGATACAAAAAAATCCAACTCGGTGCGCTGATCACACTATTGAATTGTATGTTCCATAAGTTCTTACACAAGTGCATGTCCAATATACCAGTGACCTTTGTTAACCCAAACTGTTGTTAGGTTGCTCCTTGGAAATCAGGGATTTATTTTCTTATAGAAGCAATGTTATAAATTAGAGCCTCAGATACAGCCATCAGAGCAGTTTGGGTCTACATTTAGCATAACTAGTATATGAATTGGGCCAGTCATACTGCTGAGTTTTGAATGTTTTGAATTGGCTTTGGTGATGGAATGAGCAAAGACATAGAGCCAAGCAAGTGAAAAAAAAAAAAAGAGTAAAGGAGACCGTCCCTATTAGGGGTTCAGGGTTCATCCATGGAATTGTTGAAATAGGAATTTGAAATAGAGATGACTCTTCTCTCATCGGGCTCCCAGCTCCATGGGGAGTCTGCTTTCCCTCTCACCTCCCCTCTCATGCTCTCTCTCACTCTGTCTGTCTCTCTCTCTCCCTCTCTCTCTCTCTCAAAATAAATAAATAAAAATCTTAAAAAAAAAAAAAAAAAAGAGATGACTCTTTTCTCAAGACTTCCCAGTTTTGTGCCCACCCACAGCCTGGATTTCCCTCACTGGCAACTCCCAGGCTGCACGAGGCCCTCAGATAGGTGTTAGGAAGGAAAGCATCTGATTCTATCTAATTGGTTTTGACTGCTATATTACCTCTAATCCTCTCAAAGGGTTGAAAGGAATTCTTACTAATCTAAAGCGCTGGAATTGGCTGCATTTTAAGAGTGTAGCAAGAGATGGGGGACCTGGGTAGCTCAGTCAGTTAAACGTCTGCCTTCAGCTCATAATTCCAGCATCCTGAGATGGAGCCCCGCATCAGACTCCTTGCTGGTTCAGCAGGGGGGTCTGCTTTTCCCTCTCCCTCTGTGCTCTCTCTCTCTCTCAAATAAATAAAATCTTTAAAGCATACTTTTAAAAAAAGATTTTATTTATTTATTTATTATTTGACAGAGATCACAAGTAGGCAGAAAGACAGGCAGAGAGAGAGTGGGAAGCAGGCTCCCCGCTGAGCAGAGAGTCTGATGCAGGGATCGATCCCAGGACCATGAAACCATGACCTGAGCAGAAGGCAGAGGCTTTAACCCACTGAGCCACCCAGGTGCCCCCTACTTACCTGTTTTCTTACAGTCTCCCATGGTATCTGCAGCTTGAGATATTTATGCAGGAAGTGGCTAAATATAGTCTGGAGCACAGGTCTTTCAGAATTCCCGTTCCCCTGCATTTCTCCAAATAGATAAGCAGATAAGCTGTGAGAATGAACATTTAGAATTGCATTTAGTGACACAGAATCACATTTTTGACTGTTACAAAATTCATTTCTTTCCTCCTCTCTTCCATTTTCCCACATTTCCAAGGTAATGGCAGCTCTATGTCAGATGTGAGATAGACCAGACAAAGGTCACATTCAGGAGAGATGGACAGGGAGCATACATACACTGGTTATAAACTGGGTCTTATTAAGTACACTATGTGTGTGTGTGTGTGTGTTTAATGAATTATTGTAAAAGTACCTTGTTATTTGATTTGGACATCGACTTTACACTGTGTATGGGGTTTATGTAAATGAGAATGAACATTCTGGCTTACATAATACTGAAACAGCATTTCTTAAAGGAATTCCATTATACTTGCCCCTAATTGGAGCAATCTCTTGTTCACAAATTATTGCAATTACTTGCTTATTCATCATCTCCTGCAGTAGACCATGAACTTCTAAAGGGCAAAAGTACCTTTTATCATCTTGATACTTCCCAGTACTTAGCAAAGTTCTTAATATAAGACAGGTGTTCAATAAATATTGAATGACTGAATGGAAATTGTCCAAATGTTCTGCCTTCTGTAAAATCTTGTCATCCTTCTGAATCCACAGATCTTCTAATAGTTATTATTAAATTATTAATTCAATTAAACAGACACTCCTGTGGGGCTCCTGGAAGGCCCTCTTCTCTGTAGCTGCAAAGTCAGCAAGCGGTCGCTTGTAAAATTATTGTGATGGGATGTTTCTCCATACCTCTGAACCTCATTTTTATTTTTTTTAATTTTCCTATAAAGATTTTATTTATTTATTTGACAGAGATCACAAGTAGGCAGAGAGGCAGGTAGTGGGGCTTGGGGGTTGTGGAGCAGGCTCCCTGCTGAGCAAAAGAGCTCGATGCGGGACTCCATCCCAGGACCCTGAGATCATGACGTGAGCAGAAGGCAGAGGCTTAACCCACTGAGCCACCCAGGTACCCTTGGACCTCATTTTTAATTTAACAGACATGTTCCTAAATGGATGATAGGTTGTGATTTTTGTGATACTTACCTAATCGCTTCAAAGCAACCCGAAGAATTTCCAATATAGATATTCTTTATAAAAAGTGAAGAACTGTGTCTCCCAATCCATAGTCTGATTTTGCATTTTATATGTGTTGTTGGATCCTATCAAGTTTTCTCCACCCTAGATATACTTCACTCCTCAATTAACATCTTCACTCAATATCTCTACTGTTCTCAAACATCTTAATTGCAGATGCACATTAATGGAGCTTAGTAAAATCATTTTACTCTAGGCTGTCCTTATTTTTTCCTTCTAACTATATATGTTTGACATGCAGAGATGGACCTCATCTTCCCTGCAATTTGTACAGAGGTTTCTATCACCTGAGACCTACAGTTCAGAAGATGGCTTTTCCACAGGACCCTTCCTTACCATCTTCCTTGCCTCGCGGTGGATAACCTTAGTCAACTTAGAGCACAGCCAGGGACAAAGAGTCTGAGGCCTGGAGGGAATGGATGGCACACAGAAGGAATGGCAGGAGTTGGCCAGTATATGCCATCAGCACCCAAGGGAACATGTGTGGGAGGGGTACAGTGGGCTGGAGATGTATACAATGTTTCTCAAAGTGTGGTTGGCAACCAGTAGCATTCAAATCACCTCCAAACTTGTTAGAAATGCACATAATTTGGCCCATCCCAGACCTACAGTATTAGTAACTCTGGGGGTGGCATCCAGCAATTTGTGTTTTAACAAGCCCTCTAGGGGCTTCTGATGCCTGCAACAATTTGAGAACCACTTCTCTTCTGAGCCACTTCATTTCTTTTTATCCCCACTATGCCTTGTTCCAGCCACTGCTTATGGCCATCTGCTCTGCATGGGCTCCAACAGATTTCCTACAGACGCAACCTGACTGTCCCTTGCCTCCTGCTGTGTCCTGCACACCAGGCCTCCTGTCCTAGAGCCAAGCTTTGGATACCCAAGGCACAAAAAGAATATGGGCTCCAGCTCAGTATCCATACATAAGCAATGCATTTTCCCCAGGAAATATGGGGAAATCCCACCTTCCCTAAGGACCTATCTTTGACAAATGGGAGATAGGAACTGAGGAATATATTCTACTCATTTCCCCTCTTTGGATAGGCTGTCTTGTTTTTTTTTTTAATAAACATATAATTGATTATTAGCCCCAGGGTACAGGTCTGTGAATCGCCAGGTTTACACACTTCATAGCACCACCATAGCACAAACCCTCCCCAGTGTCCATAACCCCACCACCCTTTCCATACCCCCCTCCCCCAGGCCACCCTCAGTTTGTTTTGTGACATTAAGATTCTCTTATGGTTTGTCTCCCTCCCGATCCCATCTTGTTTCATTTTTTCTTTTCCTACCCCCCAAACCTCCCACGTTCTATCTCCACTTCCTCATATCAGGGATATCATATGATAGTTGTCTTACTCCGATTGACTTATTTCACTAAGCATAATACCCTCTAGTTCCATCCACGTCGTCACAAATGGCAAGATTTCATTTCTTTTGATGGCTGCTTAGTATTCCATTGTATATATATACCACATCTTCTTTATCCCACTTTGTATGGTTTCTCAGTGACATCAAGCAATCAGTGGCCATCAACTCAAAAACATGTTCTTGGAGTTTACTTTTCTCTTCTCCATCAGATCTCTCAGGCATTGCATTTCCTAAAATACTAGAAGCCTTTACCTCAGGCTTGAATTTCTGGGGGAACAAGGCTAAAACCAAAGATACCCAGTACCTGAACTGTCGCTCATTGCAACTTCGTTTCTGGGACTCCGATGTATACTTTCCATATAGGAGAAATATGCAGAGTTAATGTTACTATGATAAAATATCGCAGTAGAACTTTTATAACATTTAACATATTAAATGATGAAGCAAATGCAGGACAGCATGCTAAGATACTGAAGGTAAACATTTAATTTTCTATTTGTTAGATTATTCTAGGAAATAATCCGATTTTAACACACCATTTTCTCCTTTTGCTCGGCATCGTCACAAAACTGGACAGAGTTCTGAATTCTTCAGTAGAATCCTAAATTTTCATATACCTTTCTGGAATAAGGAGCATATTCCATCAGCCCCGGATTAACCTTACTTTGAAATGACCTGATAGTAGGCGGTTCTTTTGGATTTCTTGTGTTAGGGGTTATTCACTTTGCCAATAAGGTAATCAAGGAGAGTATACATTGCTATTTTTTCTTGGGACTCAGGGGACCTTAATAGCAATAGAGCTCTAGCGTGATGAAATCCTTCCCAAAGGGCAGCACTGCACATATGAAGACATGGTAGTAATTTTGGTGATCTACCCAGGGGAGGTAAATTCTCCGTAATTCCTGTTTGTCTGAAAAAGTCATGATACTACTTATTGTACCTAAATCACTGCCAGGGAAATTATCCTGCTGTGGGAGATATATTTCTGAGGACATCCCATCTTTGTGATTTGGAAGAGGGTTTCAAAAAGCCTCAAAAGTGAGATCTCTCCTTAAGCTGTTCACCACCATGACTTACTATTTCCCACTAGGGATCCCTTCCTCCAGTCACTCCTCCTCCCCCAACCTGTGTTGAGTTATAATGGACAAAGATGTTGTGTAGAATTAAGGGGTAGAGCATTTGGATTTGATTTGATACACTTAAATATTGCAAAATGATTACCACCGTGAGGTTAACTAACACCTCTGTCAGGTCACATAATTGCTACCTATGTTTGGGGTGAGAACATTGAAAAAGTACTCTCTTACCAACTTTCAAGTTTGTAATACGGTATTAGTAACTGTCGTCAACATGCTGTACATTAGATCCCCTGAACTGACTCATTCTATAGCTCGAAGTTTGTTTGCTTTCCTCAACACCTTCCCATTTTCCCCACCCTGCAACTTCAGTAACCACTGTTTTACGCTCTATTTTGTAAAGTATGGCTTTTTTAGAAGGCACAGATTTTCTCCTTTTTCATTGCTGAGTAATAATCCGTTGTGTATATCACTTTTTATACATTCATCTGTTGAGAAATGTTTATGTGGGTTCCATACCTTAGCTATTATGAATACTGCTGCAATGAACATAGGAGTACAGATATATTTTGAAGATCCTGTCTTCATTTCCTTTGGATGCATATTTAGAAGTGGGATTGCTGAATCATATGGTAGTTGTCTTCTTAGTTTTTTGAGCGACCTCCACACTGTTTTCTGCAGTGGCTGCATCAATTTACATTTCTACCAATAGGGCACAAGGATAGGGATCCTTTCCTTCACCATAAGACTCGATGTCCAGGAGGCCAGTATTAAAAAATTTATTATACTTGGGGAGAATGGGATAACTCTTATTACTATATTGTGAACGTGCTTATGAATTAATAGATACCAATGCTTCAGGTGATAGGCGGGATTAGGCAAATCTGGAAGGAAAGGGAAGAAAACAAGGCTTTAAGTGACTTATTTGGATATGCAAAAAGCATTTGAGGGAAGAAAGATAATTTTCTGTTTCTTCCATTGAAAACACTCCAAAACAATTCAGTTTCATGCACTTCTCTAAGCCCTCTATAGCTAGCCAGCTGTGGTATATGTGGGACATGTTTAAAAAATTTTTTCTTGTATTCTCAGACTGTTTCATATCCCAGCATTATGGTCTCAACCTAAACCTGTCTACTTTCTGTATTTCCTCCTAATGATTTTTTAAAAGATTTTATTTATGATTTATTTGACAGAGATCACAAGTAGGTAGAGAGACAGACGGAGAGAGAGAGGGGGAAGCAGGCTCCCCGCTGAGCATAGAGCCTGATGTGGGGCTCGAACCCAGGACCCTGGGACCATGACCTGAGCTGAAGGCAGAGGCTTTAACTCACTGAGCCACCCAGACACCCCTCCTCCTAATGATTTTATGATCATTTCCCTGCTGCTTGTTCTGACACCACTCCACAATTTAATTCTGGTCAACCCTCCTTCTGTGATTTACTAGGTCCTCCTCAGAACTCTACACCATGATTCCTGAAATGAAGATCCATCAGTTAGGATGTCCTCACTAACTCATACCCCTATCCCTAAAGTTCATGCCAAAAAAGTGGGTGACTGGATAAATGCTAGAGATATTTACTCCGTAAGAGGAAGCAATAGAAAGCTAGTCCTTTAGGATTTTACATCTTAGACATAGGAAGGGGGAAAAAAGTGAAAGATTATCAGCTGGGTCATGAGATAGGGACAGAGTAAAACAATACAAATTCCATTTATTTAAATTTCTTAAAAAAACTCACTAACTACATACATTTCTATGGATTTCCATAGGTCACTTTTAATGATAATTTTTACTAGTTTAAAAATATTTATCCGGGGCACCTGGGTGGATAGAGAGATCTCTCTCTCTATCTCTCTGTCAAATAAATAAGTAAATAATCTTTAAAAAACATAAAAAATATTTATCCAATCTACATATGCTATACTGGGTTCAGCCACTTTTCTGTATGTGTCTCGGTTGATTCCATTTTTTAAAGTTAAAGGATATTGCAATGAAAATCTGGTTCTGCATCAATGTAGTCTTCTTGGATGGAATTTTGGTCTTAGGATACATATTTCCACAGGTGGAATTACTGAGTCAAACTGTATGAACATGTTGCTTTTGCTACATACTGTGTATTACACAGCAAACAGTTGTGTTCAGTTGTATTAGTTTAATTATGATCTCACAAGTTTTGAATGCTTTTGCTGAAGTAAAAATTGTTTTACCCAGAGATGAAAATCACAGTGGTATCATAAAAATGTGTATATTCTATTTTTTGTATTCTGCTACTTGAATAACTGACAAAACCATGTATCACATGTCTTTATAATCTTGGCTTATATAAATTTTTTGCTCATATTTTTTGCTTTATTCAAATGAAGAGCTGGACCCATTAAATAATCTCTAATAACCACAAATTCCTTGAAAATCCTGTTTGACGCATATGTTTTCCCAGCATGACTTTTATCTTAGTTGCTTTCATTTGTGCGTAATTTTTATTACTTTATATTATTAACATCTCGATGTGTTTTGAATCTCTTTTCTTTCCCATTTCTACCAGTTGGCATGCCCATAGAATGAGTACTGTGTTTATCATTTCTTCTGTATCAATTTTTATTCATTAGTGATTTTGTCTGCCATTCCTTTGGCCTTAAATAGCATTTACATGTAAAGGATTCCCAAGCTTTATGTCCTGATTCAGCTTTTCTTCTGAGTTCTGTCCTTAGCTGCAACTGAGTCTCACAGGCATCCTCCTCGCCTCAACACTTGCTCCCCAAAATACCCAGCAGAGAGCAGAGTCAGGTCCCCCATTGGCAGACCTCAGATCACATAATTCATCTACATAAAACCTCCCATTGCCTTCTCATCCCCCATAAGCTAGACTTCTTGTCCTGCTCGGTATGTCTCCATGATGGGTTCACACCTCTGAATTCATGCCACCCTGGTCCTTGTTCATTTGTCTGTATTCACACTGCAGGTTTTTCTCTCCTCAAGCCTGCCGAGTTTGTTTTACCCCAAGCTTTTGCTTCTGCCGGTCTCTCAGGGGAATGCTTGCCCTTCTGAAATGTGAATGCCTGCCTCGTTTTGGTCAGGTCATAGCTCAAAAGTCATCTTCTTCAGTGCCCATCCTCAGACACTTTCCCAGATCATAAAAACAAACAAAGAATAAAACAAGATTTTAAAAAAAGATATAAATTATCGTGTTATTTTATTTGAATAACAATACTGTCTGATACCATCACGGTTTTGTGTTTTCTTTTTAGATGTAAATGGTCTGTTCTTATTTTACTGAAATAAGTTTTGAGGGAATAGCCATCCTGCCTACCCCTGATCAGTTAATCACGTTTTCTCCATCATCTTGAATAGTGGAAGTAACTCAATAGTCATTTGTAGAATGATTAGACTAACGAGTTTCCCTGTTGCTGTGAATCTCAGAGTGTCATTTTGTAATGAATCTGGATATCAGTACTTTATTTTACTTGCTGTCATTTCATTTCATGATTTCTTTCTTAACTTAAATTTAAAAATTTGATAGGATATTTATTGGCAAACTTCCAAGATTTTGAGGTAGGATAAGTTTGGTATACCTGTCTCTTTTCCACATCTTATTGTTGTCTCTCTCTCTCTCGTTGCCACTTCCATCATTCAAATAGAGAACAAATAATTTTAGATTCTCGTCTTAGTGCTTCCAGAGTTTTTGCAAGTCTACAAATAACTACCAACAAATATCCTTAATTTCTATCTCTTTTAAAACACAAAAGATAGGGGCACCTGGGTGGCTCAGTGGGTTAAACGTCTGCCTTTGGCTTGGGTCATGGTCTCGGGGTTCTGGGGTCAAGCCCTGTGTTGGGCTCTCTGCTCAGCTGGGATCCTGCTTCCCCCTCTCTCTCTGCCTGTCTCCCTGCTGACTTGTGATTTCTCTTTCTCTGATAAATAAAAATATAAATCTTTAAAAGGAAAAAAAGCACAAAAGATAGCACAATATAAATACTATCTTGACTTACACTTCTTTCATTTAATTATGTATCCTGGAGATCTTATGGAAAGTTCTCTCATTCTTTCTAGTCACATCATATTCCTATTCAGAGGATGTTCCATAAGTAATTTAAACAGCCCTCATCTCTATTAATGGGAATTTTATTTCTTTTTATTATTTTACTTGTAATAATTTGTAGAGAATTACCTTATACCTACTTTATTAGCACATGAGCAGGTCTCCAGGTCGCTACCCAGATTAGAACTGTTATGTCAAAATTAGCTTTGTACTTGTGATGGATTTTCCTCCATAAACTTTATACAAGTTACATGACCATCAGTAATATATGATAACTTTCTTCATAGCTTTACCAATAGGAAGTTTTATCAATATTTGGATTTTTGCCAATTTAATGGATTAAAAGTGGGATAATTTATCTTACTATGATTAGGGATTAAACATCATTAAATATATATAAAACCCATTTCTGTTTTCTTTATACTAGGTATTTGCTACATTTTTTCTATAGGATTCAAGTATTCACTCAACAAACATTTCCATATTGGCTGGCAGTCAGTGTTCTATGTATTTGGAGTATAGCAAGCATATACATGGGATGTGCATTGCATATGTGCATATGGATATGTGTGTGTGTGGGTATGAGATGTACATTCATCTTGGCCATGCATAGATTTTGATATGTAATATATTTCTAAAACTTGCCCAGGAAGTTTCTGCTGCTGGCCTGCATACAAGTTATATAACTTTTGCACTTACTGAATGAATGCCTTTCTTTCAGGATGTATTCTTCTGTCTTCAAAGAACTGCTACTGCTGGGCTTCTTTCTGCTCTGTTTCTTTTTTCCTCTTACGCAGCTTCTGCCAAATCCCACTGACCTACAGTCAGTACACGTATATTATATAAATATACTATATTATATAAATAGTATATTTCTCTTTTACTTTTATTGAATATGGGGTGTTTAGAAGTGATCTTTATTGCCTTTATGTAATTTAGAGGAGGAACAAGTGTGGAGGCAGAGAATTGGTATAGATAGCTATATTCATGCCCGAAGTCTCTATGCATTTATTTATTTTTATAAGACAAATATAATCACCCCCCCAAGTAGCCAAAAAATCACGAAAAATAGAAAAAAAATTTTTAGCTCTTCCACAGTGACCCAATAGAGGATTAGTAAAAGAAAGATTCATTTTTCAAAGAGCGCTGATACTGAAGTTGAATTCTCTAGTCAGAAAATCAAGAAGGTATGAGACATAGAATTGGCAAGGACAAAATGGCGGCAAATCTTCTAAGACAATGTATATAAAGTATCTCTCCAATATCGTCACTAGCAAAGAGTAAAGCTACAAAGATGTCAAAGATACTTAGACCTTCAGTAGAAATGAGAATCCTGTGAAATTAGACTCTCATAATGTTTAGCTATGGCTTTGGAAAGAATGAGTGAAGTTTCTCTTTCTCGGAGGCAATCTTTTGTGAAAAGTAGTTGGGGTGGGCGTGTTAGGTCTTGGCACTGCCTGTTTTGCATAGCATATATTCCTAGGCATATTGAGAGAGTTGGTAATTGAAATGAAAAGGAAATTTTGATCACAGTTCACCCAAGTAATTGAGGACTAGGTTTGATGGATATCCACCACTGCTTCTCCTCCCACTCCACCCCATAATGAAATGAGTACGGTCAAATTTGATTTTCTGGGGCACATTAACCAGTTTGTAAATAGTGGTAGTTCAAATGCAAAATAATCAGGATATTCTCTTTTTCTCAGCTAATCTCTATTTTCAGACAGTAGCTTTGTAGAGCTGGTTATCACTCTGTCCTCTGACTGGGAGGCTTGTGGTCTTCAGCAGGGAAGAGGAAGACAAGCTGGCAACAAAATAAGGATATGTAACATGGTTGACGTATTAAAAGCTTGAGTTTTAACCAACTAATGTCCGTCTAGATCTATTCTTATGCATTTTTTGATTGGAATTCTTATGCATTTTTAATTTTATAATCCGTTTACTTGAACAAAATGCAAAAGCAAATTCACTGGCTTTCTGCTCTTTTAAGATGAGGACCTCATGAACATAATTGTGAAACCTAAGATTCCACTTGATGAATTATCCTAGGTAATAAGACTGATGTGTGGTACCATCTTTACTAGGCCCTAGAAGAGAGAGGTTTGCAAGACAGAGGAACCATGTTGGCATTTGCCAATAAACCAGACCATGGACTCACAGTTCAGGATGATGGAAGTAGAAATGGCTACTGAGGGTGAACAGAACCAGACAGGAGTAATCAATCTGGAACTGTGTCAGAATAATTTAATTCATTAAAAGAATATCCTTTTAAATTTTTTTTAAATAAAGTTGACACACAATGTTACATTAGTTTCAGGTGTATAGTCTAGTGATTCAGAAACTCTACACATTTTGCTGTGCCCACCGCAAATGCAGCTACTATCTATTACCACCCAACACTATTATGATACCACAATATCACATTATTATGATATTCCCTATGCCATATCATTTATTCCCATGACTTCCACAACTGGAAATCTGTAGCTCCTACTGCCCTTGACACATTTTTCCCTCCCCAACACCCTTCCATGTGGCAACGACTGGTTTGTTCTCTGTAATTGTAGGTCTGATTTTGCTTTTTGTTTCTTTATTCATTTGGGATTTGGGGGGATTCCACAAGTGAGTGAAATGATAAGGTATTTGTATTTCTCAGTCTTAGTTAACTTAGCATAATACCTCAAGGTGCATCCATATTGCAAGTGGCAAGATCTCAACTTTTTAGGGCTATATAATATTCCATTGTTTATATATGTATCTCTGTGTGTTTATGTATGTCCAAGCTCTATAAATCCTCAATTTAGTACATACAAGCCAGATCTCTCTTGACTATTCATTAGAAAAATAGTTAATTGTGAATAATCTAACTAAAAGGCTGCAGTATATAGTTTTAAGTCTACTTATCTGGAAGTAAATTCCATCTCTGATTTTAAAAATGGGTAAGGTTTTTACAATCACAGCATCTTTTTTTCTTGAAACTGTTGATATTTTACCAAAGGAAAGCATCCTCTGGTCTTAGCTGTAATATGAAACATTTGATTAATGACTAAAACTCTTTATATACACAAGTAAATATGCTCAAAAATAACTTTAGATCAATGTGATACTGACAGCCAGATAATGAAATAAAATAAAGGATATTTACAATTTGAATGGGCAAAAAATTTTTTTCTGTGCTTCATATTTCTCAAGTGCAGGCATTAATATTTTAGACGGTATTACACTCAAAAGAAGTGTATTGCCATGTACTGAGTAATGATTGGAGAAGGAAATAAACTTTATTTTGTATGATACTTTTGAAAATGATTTTTTTTCTCTAGCTGAGGAATATGTACCACATCTCAATTTATTGTACCCATAACCTAGAAAATCAGTAAATTGAGATAATTATTTAGAAAATTTATAATAACAAAGACCCTCAGTGAATCAGAATGATAATGTGAAGAAAGTACACTTTCTGGCTAAATAGGTATTTCATGCTTTGAAATCAGAAGACGGTTACGAAATTAGTGGTTTAAGTGTGTGCACATATTTTATTTTAATGTTATGGATTTATTGTGGCAATGATCATAGTAAAAAAATAAAACAAGGTTTTCTGTGTAGATATATAATAATAACTTTAGAATCATGTGTTTTCTCCCCATACCACTTGAAAACCACCACATTTTTCTATTGTTTCCATATCTTTCTCACAATAAATGCTAGAATACTAGAATATTTTCTAGTATCCAACACATAAAGTTAGATAAAAATAAATGATTTTTTACTTACACATAAGTGTAGATTCACAGTATTCTGGAAAATCATAATTCTTGAAGAAATGATAAAACTGCAATGAAGAAGTAGAAATTTTGAAATTACCTCATACTGCAATGCAGGTGGGACAGTGTGGACTTTCTCTTTTAAAGTGGAAATCCTCTCAGATTAATATGAAGGACCTGCCTAAACTGGTCTCTTCTTTCTCTTTAACTGCTGATTTATAAGAGTTTGTTTGTTTGTTTGTTTAATTCCTCCCAGAAGGGGTTTTAAAAGATTTTCTTTATTATACTGTTTAAAACAATTAAGCATGACTCCAAGAAGAGTCATCACATCTACCTTATAAGGCAGATGATTGAAAGTTTACCCTAGAGGCAAAATGTTTCATATTTTTACCCTCAAACATGTTCCTATAATTATTTCTTCCTAGTCTTTCCCTAGTAACTGTTCTGTGCACAAGCATAGCAGGTCAGTGATCTTTAGTCCTGAGGCTTACTATTTCCTAAATCCATAAAATTGAATTAACTCCTAAAATTGGCAGGGTTTCGTTTCTTCTATGACATAAGCACTGGAAGACCATTCAGATTCTCACAGTTTTCTACATCACTGTTTAAGAGCTAAAGAGAAGCACTTAGTGATTATTTGAAAGTCAGGGACTTGTCAGAGCCCTTATGTGGCAAACATTTCCTGTGAAGAGTTTTGTCACTCAGAGTTAGCCTTTGGCTGGAGGGTATTTATCCAGCAGCAAGATGACTGTAAACGTCTCTCACCACCCTCCTCACCAACTCCCTGCCCCATTTGTTGGTAAGAGTCACAGTTTTGCTATGAAATATTCATGTGTGGAATGTCAGTCTGCCGTATCCTGTCAAGTGGATGACAGTTTGTAAGGCAGCTGTGTATGTCAAGGAAGCACCCTTACTCTTTCTGCCCAAGTACATCTCCTCTTTCTATGGGATTTTAAAAATATGCCGCCATTTCCAGTGTACTGTGCAGCAAGTGTAGATTTTGTCGATTTTTCTCGATTGGACTGTTGTCTTCTCCATTCTAGCAGAATAGTTGGCGTTATTGTCTTGAGCATTTTGGGAAGCCATTGGTGGATAAGAAGGGGCGAGGTCATTGGCCTTTTTTAGAAATATTCTGGAAAGGTTCATTAGGTTACTCAGGACCTATAGAGATACATGGTAACTTTTCCTGGTTCCACAATACCTGGTATTCTCGTTCTCAGAAGCTCATCCTTGAGACACCTGCAGTAGAATCATCTTCTCAACTCCACGTTTGAGGCCAAGGCAACTCCTTTGCACATGAATTTTCACTGAACATTGTAAAGTCCAAACAATTCACCTGGCATTTTTATAGTCTGGTTCTAATGTTATTCTGCTCCCTTTACTTGATCACTACCTTCCTGGAATGTTGAACTTTTTATATTCTTTGGCATGCCAATTTCTGTCTCTCCTCCATGCCTTCATGGTTTTTCCCTGCCTAGACGACCCACTCCATAATGTATTTGAAAAACTCCTGCTCATGCTTTAAAACCCAGTTTGAATATTTTCCCAAAGTCTGTTAACTCCATCTTTTATGTAATTACAGTTCTTGGTGTATTTCTAGAAACACATTTTTTTATTTCTTTTCAGCGTAACAGTATTCATTGTTGTTGCACCACACCCAGTGCTCCATGCAATACGTGCCCTCCCTAATACCCACCACCAGGCTCCCCTAACCTCCCACCCCCCACCCCTCTGTTTTTCAGAGTCCATAGTCTCTCATGGTTCACCTCTCCTTCCAATTTCCCTCAACTCCCTTCTCCTCTCCATCTCCCCATGTCCTCCGTGTTATTTGTTATGCTCCACAAATAAGTGAAACCATATGATAATTGACTCTCTCTGCTTGACTTATTTCACTCAGCATAATCTCTTCCAGTCCCGTCCATGTCGCTACAAAAGTTGGGTATTCATCCTTTCTGATGGAGGCATAATA
>PISX010024531.1:0-27734 GCA_004024625.1 Mellivora capensis
CAGACTCTCCGAGCTTCGCAGAATTCCTCTGCAAGACGGTAGTACCATCGACGTCCCAGAGCCATTCCGCGTGTGAACAAGGTGATGTGTGCAGGGTCTGGTCTGGTGCACGAATATTCCATCCTCACTTTCTCCAGCAATGTCCCCTTTCACACCCTCCCAGACATGCCTGGGTCTGAGCACCCAGTGAGGTCAAAGGGAGATGCTCCTGGGACATATATGCCAAAGACCGGAAAGCAGGAGAGGCGCCAGGAGGAGCCAAGCACAGCCAGGGGCTGGCACTCATTAGCACAAGGAAAATGTGAAGGGTTCCCTGTCATTTTTGAAGGCCAGCCAGATGCGGCCGCCGGGATGCCAACGACAACAAGGAAAGCTGAAATTATAGTATGTGCTCACTGTGCAGATTTTCCCCACAGAAAAATAGGGGGAGTAAGTAAAAATATAGCAATACGATATATCCAAACAGTGGACTTTCCCATGGTGTGAGTAGAGCAGGGAATTTGGGGTTACTTTTTGGTGCTAGTCTTACAGGAATGCTGGTTGACTCATTAAAATCCAATCAATCGCTGCTTTCATGTGTGTCGTCTTCTGACATGGAGTTTGGGGGGAAGTGGGATCGTCTGCTTTTGTCAGCATGTGACATTAATTTGCTTTTCTTGCAATGGTTTTCCCTGAGTTTTCCATTCTCCTGCACTTGGTGCCTGAGCCAACCCGATCCAGGTTCACCCAGCAATAGAATTTGCACAGTCATTAGCTCTAAAACCTTCCTGGTTCCTCCCTTCCTTCCTGGGGGACCCACTGTGGCCTTCATCTTCTCTGCTCTTCCGAGCCTTCTTGATGTCACGGACAGCCTTGGCCCAAAGCTGCAGACTGGTGGGCCCACACGGTGACCTGAGGGATCTCCTCCACATCATACACGATGGGGTCGGTGTCCCCCACTGACAGCTCATCTCCTTGGGATGAGGAGGTTGTGGTCTCTGTGACTTCTGTGCCACCGTAGACCTGGCAGCATGTATTTTCCATGACGTGTTTCTTAGGTGGGGGCCACTTGCGCATCTCCATTATAGATGAAAGTCACTCAGGAGCCAGCCTGGGCAGGAGGGACACCGAGACCGTCCTCTCTCTCCCTGAAAGCAGGGGGTGAATGTTCAGGTGAAAGGGGCCCTCCCTGTGCCAGGAGGCAAAGACACGTCCTCATCACCGGAAACGGGGCATTTAGAGCTGAGAAGGCCGTGTCCACAGCCCTTGTGACCTTTTACTACTGGGCTCTGCCAGCCCAAGTCTGTTTACAATTCCTTAGCAACTGAAGCTCCCAGAGCTACGTTTCCTTTGTCCTGCCGGTGCCTCACACCTCCGTGTGTTCTCTGCCTCGAAAGTGTAACAGCTGCCCGCCCGGGTCACGTCTTCAGGTCTCAGTCTCGTAACGGGACTCGGTGTGCACGTCATAAACTCTGGGGTTTTTTCCTCCCGTTAATTTACATCATGTAAATTTACTTCTTTGTCCAGCTGGAAGAGCTTGAAAAGCAGAGGGGGAATTTTCCCTTCCCTTCACTTCAATATAAAGTAATGATCGATCCCATCAATCTGTGACTTAAACACAGGGAATTTGTTATTTAAAATTATGTATTGCTGAAATGCAAACGATACTGCAAAGGTGATACTGTATGTGCCACTGGGTGCTAAGGTCCCAGCCTTGGCTCAACGGGACCCTGACTTGTCTGCCCAGTGCCTTACAGCCTTGGGCGGGCCTTTACCTCTTTAGGGCCACATGAAGGGGAAACAGATAGAGGAAAGTCTGATTCTCTGACCTCAGTGTCTCCAGCCCATTTGTTTATTGTCACTACAGAAACAGCGGCTGGCTCTCGTGCAGGCTCCTGCCCTCTCACCCATCAGTCTGAGCATATGATACAACTATTTTTCCTATCCTGTGTAGGTGGGGACAGGAGAGTGAAGGCAGCAGCTGTTGGCTGGAGTTTGGGACTGATTTTTGCCACTAGAATGCCAACCAAGGGGCGCCTGGGTGGTTCAGTCAGTTAAGCAGCTGCCTTCAGTTCAGGTCATGATCCCAGGGTCCTGGGATCGAGTCCCACATTGGGCTCCCTGCTAAGCGGGGAACCTCCTACTGCCTCTCCCTCTGCTGCTCCCCCTGCTTATGCTCTCTCTCTCTGTTTCTCTCTCTCTCTCAAATAAATAAATAAAACTAAATTTATAAAAGAACTCTAGCCAAGAGGCAGGCATAAATAGTGTGGGGAAGTCAGATTGCATGCATCTGTGGGGGAGGAAAAATTTCGATTCTTCTAACTGAACTACAGATCAGATTGACATGAGACAGGTTCACAGGAGAAAATGAGATTTAGTTTCATACGTGTGGGGAACCCCACAAACAGGAGATTCTAAAAGCAGTCAGGCACAAGGAGGTGTCAGCAGGGTGGTAGGGGTGAGGCCTTCAAAGGGAAAGAACAAAACTCACAGGAAGGTGAAAAAAAGCAAATGTTGAGTAGCGGATGTTTGCTGGGCTCAGAAACAATGGGACAAAGAGAGGACCTTGGACAAACAGGCCTTGCGGTCCTCCCTGTCCGCTATAAGCTGTTCGTATCACAGTGCAGTTCTCTCTCTTCCTGGAGCAGACCCTCTACATTCATTTAGGCAGTTGGGGAAGGTAAAGTTTCTTCTGGAGTCCTTTCGGCCTTGACTGTTTTTAGCTGAAAATAATCTCCCTGCCAAAGTGGCCATTCTCAGGGTGGCCCTTGTCCCCGCACAGCATTCAAAGATCTGGTACTCGGCGCGCCTGGTGGCTCAGTGGGTGAAGCCTCTGCCTTCGGCTCAGGTCATGATCTCAGGGTCCTGGGATCAAACCCCGCACCGGGCTCTCTGCTCAGCGGGGATCCTGCTTCCCCCTCTCTCTGCCTACTTGTGCTCTCTGTCTGTCAAATGAATAAAATCTTAAAAACAAAATCTGGTTCTAAGAAATCATTACACCCCTTCTCTCTGTAAAAATGAGAGCCGAGATAACACGAATGATGACAGGTGGCAAGTTTATGAGAATAAGGGAGGAGTGAGTGGTAAGTCGCATGGAAGGCCCCCATCACCTGCTAACGCCTCCAGGAGCCCACGAGCAGGGATGCATAGGGACATTGACCTGGTGCCCTGGGGAGTGTGTTCCTCTTCCACAGGGAAGGGTGTGGTCACTTCTCAGCTGCTTCCCATCCTGTGCTGAGGCATCACCTGTCACAGGCCACCATCACAAGGAAGAAGTCTGGAGATTGAGAGGATGTTATGACCATGACGGAATCATCTTTGCTATGCAGGATCTTTCTCAATTTCAAGAATTCCTCACCTTGGCCCAGGGCCATTTAAAATTATAAGCAATCTTTTGGATGTAAGTACATTTTTTAGGAAGGTTTTATCACTCTCGTGACATCTTTGAAGACATAATCTCCAAAGGTTCTGAACCACCATTCTAAGGTCACCAGACCGCAGTATAGAGTAGAACATAAAATCACTTTAACGAATCTGCGAAGATGAGGAAAGAAAAGTGCTGTGGTAGAGTGGACTTAAGATTCCCCTCACTGTTGTGGAGGTGAACGCTGGAAACACGGCACACACCCACCCATAAAGAAAGCCTTGAAACAAATGTTGTAACAAATGTTGGCAAGGATGCGGAGAAGGGAAGGAGAAAGGGGAGCCCTCCTCCACTGTTGGTGGGAATGCCAGCTGGTGCAGCCGCTCTGGAAAACAGTATGGAGGTTCCCCAAGAAGTTGAAATAGAGCTGCCCTACGACCCAGCAATCGCACTACTGGATATTTACCCCAAAGATACAGATGTAGTGATCAGAAAGGGACCTGCCCCTACAGAGGAAAGCGCCAAGATGCCCTTCAGCACATGAATGGGTAAAGAAGACGTGGTCCATATATACAATGGAACATTCTCAGAAAGGAGAATGCCCACCATCTGCATGGACACGGATGGGACTGGACGGGATTGTGCTGAGTGAAATAAGTCGAGCAGAGAAAGACGATTATCCCATGGCTTCAGTCATATGTGGAATACAGGAAACGGTGCGGAGGACCACAGGGGAAGGAAGCAAAACTGAAGGGGGAGAAATCAGGGACGGAGACAAACCGTGAGAGACTCTGGACTCCGGGAACCAAACTGAGGGTCACAGAAGGGAGGGGCAGGGGGCTGGGGTAACCGGGTGACGGGCGGGAGGAGGGCGCGTGATGCGACGAGCACTGGGCTTGTACGCAGGCACAGGATTGTTGCACACTCCATCCTACGCTACAGGCCGGCTAGCTGAGTTTAAATTTTAAAAATCTTGTTAATTCTACTACCATTTAAAAAGACAGTGAGGAAATAGTGGTATAGCTAAACTTTGGAATATAAAACAGGATTTTTAAAGAACAGGTTAAACATATATTGGATGACTTGGAGGTTTTTCTATGTAGTGATCATTAGTGAGAGAAGCAGGAATCAGAGAAATGTATGTAATGTGATTCCACTTTGTGGAACAAATCAGACAAACTTCCTTCCCCGTTACAGGAGTGTGACTGTGAGTGTGTGAGTGTGTGTGTGTGTGTGTGTGTGTGTGTGTATGTGTGTGTGTACTGCTAAAAAGAAAGCCAGCGGTCCACAATGGCATCACTTATGTTAAATCCTCATGCAGTAAACCAAGACTTAGTATCTAACTTAGTTACAGTTTCAGCTCCCCCAGGAATGTAATCTCTAACCAGCCAATCTGGAACATTCTGGTTAACACTAGGAGGTCGTCCGTTCATAGACCCTTCCTGTTCCCCTTAGAGAGCATCCTTGCCTAAAACAATGCATTCTTTGCTAATAATTTCTTTTTTTCCCTACTCCATCTCTGCCTTTCAAAAAACTGTCCTTTTCTGAAGCTCGGCAGTTCTCCCCTGTCCTTGCTAGACAGGATGCCTGACTCGTGAGTTGTTCAGGAAAGCCGAGTAGAGCTTCACATTTAGTTGACTGAATTTTGTTTTTTAACAATAAATATGAGCAAGAAGGAAAAATAGGGAAGATGGTATGGCATCTAGATTGTTAGTGAGAGAAACCAGAGGGAAGGACAGGGTGAGTTATTCGCTGGAGAGAGAAGGCGAGAAGGGGATGCATGTCGAACAAACAGGCTAACGAACAAGAGCCCTGTGTTGACAAAGGACGGCGTCCGTGAGGCCAACTGCATGAAGGAACTCATTTCTCTAAAGTTCGCTGAATGTGCGTTTATGCATGGAGAGACTCCCAGGGGAACTGCCCTCTGTGGTGATCTTCTCATGCCTGGAATAGTAGCTGACAGTCGTGCTTCTTGCTCCTCATGGTTGACCCCTTACTCTTCTCCAGACGTCTGTTGTAGTTTCAGTGTTTTATGGGTGACGTGCATTATTATATAAATCAGAGAAAATAATTTAAATTTCATTGTCAGAAAAAGAGAAACGTTTGCTTTTTCATTCCAGGTGGTGGTTCTCTTTGTCTCTGTCGCATTCCAGGAGCCACTGAATTCACCATGTGCAGAAACTGGACGTGGAGGGCACAGACGTCACGGCGTCTGTGTCGGGCACCGCACTCGGGCAGACTCAGCAAGGATATGGCGCCAACAGAGGGGCTTCGAAGTCGGGAGGAAACAAATTCACTGTGTCCCTGGTGTAGGGGAGGCAGAACTTGACCTCCATCCACCTTAGGGGTTCAGCCAGAGCTCTTAACAAAAAGATTAACAAGAGAAAAACCATGAACTGCGTGCAGCCCACATCAGGCAGGAAAATCCTAAAAGAAAAGTAACTCAGAATGACTGCTCAGAGTTCCCGCTCGTAGTCCGTGTCCAACAGGGAGCAATGCGTTTGCAGAGAGCGAGACAGAGCAAAGCAGTCTTGGGCTTCCAGGAGCAGCAGACTGAGGGACAGTAAGCGCACGGGAGGACATTAATGAAGTGAGATTTGTTCATACACTCCTCCAGTCTGACTCCGGTAAAAGAAGAATTTATGTCTTGCCTTTAGGCAGAAAGCGGGGAGCTTTTTCTGCCTTTGCTGTTTCTTAATTGTCTCCAGCTCAAAACAATTTTTTATGCCAAAGAGACATATTTTAGGATGACATATTCTGGTGTCCTTGAGTGTATCAGACTCTAGGAAAGAAGTCAGAAGGAAAACAACCTATTCAGCCCGAGACGTGGAAGCAAGAAGCACAGAGTCTGCTAGAGGTTTGCAGAGGGCTGGAAGCAAAGGTGTGGGCTTCGTGGGAGTCGTGTTTCCAGAACACACATGGATGGGTCCTGGAAGCCCAGCTGCCCTGGGACTGATGAAAAGTAGGATCAAAGTCTCTCCCGAAGCAGACGAACTTGACCAGACACTTAGGGAGTTCTCTGAACTTCCTTGACTTATGTTTAAAACGTGGTTGTTTGGGCATTGCTGTCACTCACTAGGAGATATTTTCCATTTGTAAAATGAATTCTAAGCATGATTCATGCTTCCTCGCAGGGCTTAGTAATCATCTGATGGAATTGGTGTTAGAAAGGAGGAAGTTCTTTGCTGTCTCCACAGAGGGGATCCAGGACATCTCGGGTTGGAAATCCCAAGAGCTTGTTATTCATAGTGAAACTGAGATGTGAAACTTGAGTTTGTGAATTTTCTTGGGGCTGAGGAAAGGCCTCTCTCCTTTATCTCTATTTGTCTCAGACACATGAGGTAGCCGGTGTGCACAGAGTGTGTCCCACTTCGAATTTCGTGAATCCGTACCCAGGTGGCTTCATTCGGTGTCTGCTTGTGTGTGTGTGTGTGTGTGTGCGCGTGCGTGTGTGTGTGTGTGTGCGTGTGTGTGTGTGCGTGCGCTGCTTCGTGCTTTCCCTTCCCTAGAGGCCCCACTTCTCTTCCTCTGTATGGGCCCGTGTGATCCTCTAGCAGGGCTCCACACAGTTTACTTCTGGTCAAGACCCTGGCATATCTCAGTGACAGCTCTTGCCCCAAAACGGTCTCCCTTGCAAGCTAGTGATGCTGATTCCGAGTCTTCCAGTAAAGACTGGTTAGGACTGCACATTTCTCCAGTGGAGAGTCTTAGGTCAATGTTTTGAAGTTCTTCATGTCTTTTAGTTGTGAAAATGTCCACGGTATTGGTAGCTCCTTCAGGCGTCATTGAACAATACCCAGTAGAAGAATTTGTTGAAAGGCAGCTGAGAGCGAGAGAGGCTTCTGGGAGCTCTTAATTTTTTTGGATGGAAACGGCTCAGGAACTGGAGTGGGCAGACCTTTAAATATTTCATAAGTTTGCCTTAGATCACCCCTGATTTAAGGACAGGCATAGAGAAGGGACTCGTTGCTGCAGACCTGTGAGCCCGTGTCTGCACTAGGTCCAGGAACGTCCCCTCCATGTTTTTATTTAAATTCCTTTAATATCAAACACCCGTTTATTGATGGCTTCGTAGTACTATCTCTTTGTGTTCTCTGAGGCTGAAAAAGGGTCCACGACGATTGCTAATTTATAAAATGGATACGTTTTCTGGAAAAATTAGATAAAACATTTAGAAAATTAAACTATATGAATATTAATGGTGACAGAGCACATCTGCTATGTAGAAAGGACCACGTTAGCTGGCCTGTATATGTAACACATATGAATCTCAGTCCAGCTTTGCCAGATACGATGCGTTTTTAAAACGTTTAGCCTCAAATCCGAGCTTCCATCTCAGAGGGCTGGTGGGAAGCTCAGCTTCAACCGCGCTTGCCTTCCGAGGTCTCCGAATCGAGTCCCGGAGGCTGCCTACGCCTTCCCCTCTGCCACCTGCTGCTTCCGTGGCCAGGGCCCCCTTCGGAGGAGCTAGAAGCCCCAGGCCCCAAGTCCATCTGCCTGCTGCCCCTCGCGATGGTTCTGCGGTCCCAGCACAGCCTTACGGGGCTGCCGTGGCGTGCGGCCCGGCTCCGCCTGGCCCCTGGAACCCACGGACCCCCCCACTTCAGCACTGGCTCCGTGTAGAAAACATGCGGCTTTCCCGACCCCATCGCCATTTCAGTGGATTCCGTTCCCGGAGAGAAGTCAGAATGAGGGTGGTGTGCTCGGCGGCACAGCAGCGGAGGCAAGAACCGCGGAGCCGGCGAGCTGTGTGAGCGCAGCCTGAGGGGAAGGAGAGAGACGGAGGAGGAAGGATGTCGTGGTTTAAAAACGATCTTGCCTCACTCTTGAGGAGAACTGTGTGCATTCTCTCCGGTCTGGTCTCTGTCCACTGATTTGTTTTCCCTCTGGGTTGCTCTAACCCACGATGCAGCTGGTCCGTGGTCTGGGGAATGTCACTACCTCCTGCTGACGCAGAGGTGGACAGGTCTGCCCTCCGTGGTCTCAGTAGTGTCTCTGCGTCTGGGTCTCTTGGCTTCACACGTCTCCCGGAGGCCGCGCCTTGTGTCGTCCCCCTGTGAGACGCCACGTCGGAGCAGGCAGAACCGCTCTCTTCGGCCACTTACTGAGCAGCCCCAGGGGTTCGTGCTACCACGGCCTGTCCACGCTCTCCGTGGGCGCCGAATCCCCCCCGAGTGGGTGAAAAGTGGTCAGTGGCGCAAAAACATCTTCACTGTCACGTGTAAAGGAGAGAGAACTGTAGGCCAGATAAATACACAGGTCGGGAGGAGATCTGTGCCTTTCAATAAGGAGAGACGCGTTGGGAAGCGCTGCTGTGGCTGTCAGGAAAGGGCGAGAAGCAGCAGCCCCGGCCGCCTGCCGGCCCGGCCCAGCTCCGCGTCGCCTTCTGTCCGCCTCCCACCGCGGTTGGCCGATGAGGAAGCGGCACGTGCGCGCCTCCCCGGAGCCACACAGGCTGCAGGGCCCGAGCTGAGGGCTGAGGCCCAGTGTCCCTCCAGGGCCCGGCCGTCGTCCTGCCGGGCTGCAGACTCGAAGCCGGGGCGGGAATGCGCCACCGTCCCCACCGCCGCGTGCCGGCCTCGCGGCGGGAGAGCAGGCGCCGAGCGGACGCGGTTGGCCGCCCGCACGTGTGCCCCCCGCCGCGTCGGCGTCCTGCGGTGCGCGTGGGCCGCGGGCTTCCTGCTGCGCTCGTGTCTGGTTCACTCGCCGGGCAGGAGACCACGGAGAAGCCGCGGTGACCTGGGCCTTCCGCGTGCTCCTCCCTCCACTTCCCTTCCGCGGGCCGCGCCCCGTGGGAGCACCTGCCCCCCAGCGGACGCGCTCGGGCTTTGTCGCCGGAACGTCGCGTCCTCCCGTGGGGGCGACACGGTTTCTAACCCGTTACTCCGGCGTCCTCCCGCGGACAGCCCCCTGGCAGCTCGGCGCCGGGCCACGCTCCGGGTCGTCCTGCAGGACGGGGCGCTCCGCGAGCCTTGTCATTTGAAGGAAGGCGCGTCTGATGCAGTGTGTCATTCATTCTCTATAAGACCTCACTACTATCCCCACTTTATGGAGAAAGAAAACGAAGCCTGGAAAATGAGCCCGCGAGCCCACAGCTGACGAGGTGGCTCTTAGTGTCCTGTTCTTCACGGGTGCCCTGGGCCGACTCCTGGGGACCTCGGGCAGCAAAGCCCCCTTAGCAGCAGGGGAGGAAGGGCACGGGGCGATTCCCCAGAGAGCAGCCAGGTCGGCCTCCCTGGGGCTTCCGGGATCCAGACTCAGGACTGCGTCCTCCCCCTGGCCCCCACCGCTGCCAGGGGACAGTCTGGCTTTCACTGGAAACTGAGAGTCTCATGGGGTCATTGTGCGGTGTTTGCAGTGGTAAGATACCCACAGGAAGACGGAAATCTGAGGACAAATTAAAGTGAGGCGTGACAAAATCATATGCGTTGTAGCAACAAGGCAGGACAGAGTCAGGAGACCTCCCAGATGTCTCCTTAGGCAATTCACTTCCTTTTTTCTGGACTCCCAATTCTTTATCCATAAAAGGAGAGAGTTAACTAGCTGAAGTGTTCCTCCTGCCCGAACAGACTATGGGAGGAAGGGTCAGCTAAGGGATTTCTTCGTATATTCAGCAACATCCCTCCTCTCTGGTCCTTGCCGATGACCATGTAACATTTGCCTCTAGATCCTCAGGGATGACCCCCAAAGAGTTGCAGGTGATTCTATCAGGGAGCTGTCTCCGAAGGTCCTGGTGTCCGGCTCAGGAGGGAAACAATACAACAGAGAAGCCTTGTGCTATAGAATCTGCTTTTTACTAAGGAAGGTCTTATCGGCAAGTGGTCCCCGTCATGAGGGTCTCTGACCCTGGCCATTTTCTGTGCTTCCATAGAAATAAATGCTCTTCTTCACAGGGAGCTCGCCAGGGACCCCTTGACTCTAATTTCCGTCAGTATGTCCCCGGAAGTCAGTCATAACCTTGTAGCTCCTTCGTACACAGGAGAGAGGTCTGGGCACGCAGGAGACCATCCTTCTCATCTCCACCCCCTTCTGAGCATCTGACCTATGAGAGCAGTAGAGGAAGGAGGCTGGCAAGTCGCAGAACCCGTAAGGTGTGTCAGGCATTCGGCTAAGTGTCCTTCCCTGTAATTTAACATAATCCTGGTAGCGACTCTGGAGGTAGCTGCCGTTTTTATTCCATTTCACAAACGGAGAGATTAAGGCTTAGGGGGTTCATGATTGTGAGAGATGGCGAAACGAGCTCAGATTCTCAGGCTGGTCAACTTGACCCGCAGAACCTAAGCTTGTAGCCCTTGCGATGCGGTGTTCTCTGGCTGCCCCAGTGGTCTTTCTCCCTCATGTTCAGCCCACGTGGGGGTATTTGGTAAGCCAAGACCTGCGGCCATTAAAACTGGGGTATAGTTTTGTTTCTGGTTTTTTTAGACACCTTCCAGGGAGGACATTTGCCCCCTTCCTTTGTATGTTGGGCAGCTTTTGCCTTGTATCTGACATCCGACACTTGCTAGACTTCCTGAGAGTCTTCCCTGAACCAGACCGGTTCCTGCTGGGAGTAAGACCGGTTCTTGGCTGCTTTCGGTGTGGTTTAGGAGCACGTCTTCTGTGTAGCAAGCCCTCCCACAAAGAAAGCTTACTACTGATCAGCGCTAGGCCCTCTTCTCCAACAAACGTCATCCGTGCGTATTTCTCGGGCGCCTACCAACGTCATGGCAGTTTTTGCCTCAGAAATAGGGTGGTGGACAAGGCGGATGGAGCCCGCCCTCACAAAGCACCGTTCCTGCTGGTGGCAAACCAGCCCCTCCCTGACTCTGATCAATCCCGTCTTCTCCAGCTTTCTAGCCACACCACCAGGCTCCTCTCACGGTTCTTGAGGCAAGATCGGTCGGTGTCTGACAGAATTACCTTAACAGCACCTCGATGTGATGGTCCCCTCCCGGATCGTGCAACCTCAGTCTCCTTTCGGGCCCAGAAGAAGAAAGCGAATATCCACGAGCGTGTGCAGAACGTGCTCGCATTCATGACACGCCCTCTCTTCTCATCGTCGTGAAAGCTTGAGGAGGCAAAGATCATTACCCTCATTTTCAAATGAAATATCTGAAGGTCCTGGGGTCAAATCGCAGAGCCCGACAAGGGCCGAGCTGCAGGTGGGAAGTCAGCCGCCATGCTGCTGCCGGTGCCCCTGCTTTGCCTGGAGCACCTGCCTCGGGGAAAGGCCGGGGAGCAGCCCGTGGTTCCTGGGCCCGGGAGGTGGGTCACAGCAGTGACTGAACCCTAACCCACCAGTCCGGGGCCCCTCCACCTCCAGCCCATCCACACGGAACAGGGAGGCAGCCCCACAGCTCCCACGTCTGCCTGCCCGGTTTCTGCCTGGATTCTCCGATGTTTCGGTCTCCGAGGCTTCTCTACCGACTGACGGGCAGATCCTGAGTGAACCGAGCAACCAGGCCGAGGCCAGAGGAAGCCAGGCCGAGTAGGAGCTAGATTCAGCTTGGAGAGGATTCTTCTATTCCAGTAAAAGGGTTTTGTTCATCTGACTTTCTACGTTTTGTTCCTTTAAAAGCCTATTTCACCTATAGAAAGTATAAGGGAATTATGACGGTAAAAATTCAGATGCCGAACTTTCTAAACCTACATCTGTAAGTCATTGTAACATTTCAGGCGTGCAGTGTTTCTCCTAAGACACTGCTGTGGCGTTTTGTGTGGGGGAGTGAGCCTGAGCTGTTGGAGTGATGAGCTCGGTGCTAAGTGACCCATTGTTGGTCCTTTCGGAAAAGGATCTGTGCTAGTGTTTCCGTGTTTTTGAGGTAAGTCAAGGGATGATATCAACCGTGAGTCACTCAAAGGATTTCATATTCACAGAACACGGCCTAAGGGCTATATAAGTCGGGGCATTTGGGGAACTTTGTGCTGAGAAGGAACCGGGTAAGCTGGGTTGAGCTATTCACAAGCTTAGAATGAAGTTTCTTCTGTTGCTGTTGACTGTGCAGGTCACTGCTTCGGGGACGGTTCCTCTCACCAAGTCTGCAGGCTCTAAAGAAAATGGTGGGCTGTTGGCTCAAGTAAGTATTGGCCCAGCCTGATTTTTGTCTTTAAAATGTATTGCATGAACTTGTTTTATCTTGAAAAGTACTACTTCAAAACTAGTTTAGGAGATGACTTGCTTTTAGCACTGTAGTTTTCTCTGCCAACGAGGAAAGGAGGAGAGGAGTGGTCTGAAACTCTCCCACTGACTGTCTTCTAGGTCTCCACTTCCGGAATGGCTCCACCGGCTAACGCTTCCAGCTCTGAAAATAACGTGACATATGCTCAAGTAAGTACTGACGCTCGAGTGTCGATCCAGCCTGATTTGTCTCTAAACTTGTTGCACTGAGGGCACCTGGGTGGTTCAGTCCGTGAAGCGTCTGCCTTCGGCTCAGGTCATGATCTCAGGGTCCTGGGGTCGAGTCCCGAGTTGGGTTTGGGCTCCCTGCTTGGGGAGCCTGCTTCTCCCTCTCCCCCCACTTTTGCTCTCACTCTCTCTCTCTCTACACACACACACACACACACACACTATTTCTCTCTCTCTCTCTCTCAAATAAATAAATTAAATCTTTTTTAAAAATTGTGGCATTTGACCAGTTCTATCTTGAAAAGTACTTGTTGAAAACTGGCTTAGGAGGCTTCAAAACTGTATTTTTCTTTGGCAAAGATGAACGTAGGAAAAGTATTGGAAATAGTGTTATAAAATTGGTGGATGAATTTGTTCCTTTTACTAAAAAGCTTTGGCCAAGGAGAGAGAAATTAGAGTTGAACCTCTGCTCAGTATTTTACAATAATCATTTAGTGCCATTTAATGATCTGAGATTTGAGCAACGGCTTAATTATGTAACCACTTCAGCCTGCCATGATGATTCAAGAATACTTTTTACTTTCTGGCATCCCAGATATTTCTTCATGAGCCTGTTTTAAAAATAGGGTTTTTTTTCCCATTTGTTTCATTTTCCTAATTACGTAAGTCTGGATGATCTCCCCGTTCTCTAAGATTCTTTTAACTTTGCATTTGCTGTAGTTGTCCATTGTGTTGAGCTTTAGATTTTTAAGCAGGAAAATTTCATCCCAACTTAAATCAATAGTTTGTGCACCCTGACAGTAAAGGGTTTACTGCTTACCTGACCCTGTGATGGGCCAGATGTTGGAACAGATTTTAAAGAATAGAAACAAGTTCAAAGAGGTAGACACATAAAGGTGTTTCCAGAGCCTTCCAGCAATCACGCTGCTAACAGTCTCTGACTCACCGTGACAGCACCGAGAACTAGGATTTTTTCTCATGATGATGAATTGTCTGGAGCCTGTTTCAGAAGCACCAAAGTGCAGCTCTGTCAGCCACACTGAGCTCCATCAGAAGCCCCTGCACGCGTGACAATGTCCAACTCAATGTATTTTTTCCAGTGGTACCTGGAAAACTTTTATGGTCTCATGATGGACAGACTTCCGACGACAAAAATGAAAGTCAGCAAGGACTTCATGGAGGATAAAATTCAGGAAATGCAACAGTTCTTGGGGCTGAAAGTGACCGGGAAACTAGACGCATCTACCCTAGACATGATGCACATGCCCCGATGCGGAGTGCCCGACGTCCATCATTTCAGGACGATGCCAGGGAGACCAGTGTGGAGGAAACATTTAATTACCTACAGGTAACACGGTAGCTGTGTGCTTTTCTGCCTTCCCTTAACTCCCACCTTCAGAAACCTGAACTGTTTCGATAAAGCCCTAAGTCTGGAGGTAGATAAGAAGCCTCCTGTTGTTAGCACTGTCCCTGTGTGAAAATTCATTCTTTCTGGAAGGGGGGATTGTCCACTCAAGGAGGAGTTATCTATCAGTCCAGAGCACAGTAGAAAGGTTGCAAATAAAAGGAGAATGAAGCTAGATCTATAATAGATGAGAGACAAGAGAACATTTTATAGGACAGGAAAGACAGAGAAATGAAGAGGCCGGGGAGTGGGGGCAAAAGGCATACGCTTTTCTGAATGTCAGTCCTCCACAAAGAAAACCCATCAATCACGAATGAGAAGAAATCCAATTAGATTCTGGTTAAGGAAGAAGCTGTCCAGGGATACACGTTTCTGTAGCTAATGATGCAGGTTTTTGTAACCTGGACTATCGATTTGCGAAATGATTCTTTCTCCACCAGTGCAGGCAAAAACGAAGTGTCACAATGAGACAGAATTAACACCTGGCTTCTCTCCCTCTTCTTTGTTTTGCTGGTAAAGAATCAATAATTATACTCCTGACATGCGGCCTGCAGATGTCGACTATGCCGTCCAGAAGGCTTTTCAAGTATGGAGTGACGTGACGCCCCTGAAATTCAGGAAGATTAGTTCAGGAGAAGCGGACATTATGATACTTTTTGCATCTGGAGGTAAAGATCGTGGACTTACTTCATCAGTGTCGTTGGCATGACCTAGAGCCTGTAAAGAAGGACTAATTTTCTTTCCTTTCCAAAAGCCCATGGAGACTATAGCCCTTTTGATGGCAGAGGTGGGGTCATAGCCCACGCTTTCGGACCGGGACCGGGCATTGGGGGAGACACACATTTTGATGAGGCTGAAATCTGGACTAAAAGCTACAGAGGTAAGCAGAAAACACAAAAACAAAACAAACTGAAGAAAACAAAACCACACACGACAACCTTACAAATTCTAAATTACGCCCCAACTCTGAACGGCTTCATTCTGAGAAACGATTACAGGGTGGAAAAACTCATTCTGATTATAATTGTGTCACTAAATAAAATGTAACACTTTGTCTCAGTTTCATCCTCTATAAACTGAGGATATTGGACTAGATTTTAAGAGTCTGAGGCATAGCTAGTTCATTTGTGTGAACTCAGGAACCTTAAAAGTTGCAGTTTAGAAAGGTAAAACCGATTGAGGTGGTCAGATTTTGGCGGGGCCCCGTCCATCGACTTGAGCCAACACAGGTACAGGTTCTGGGTGTAGCAGACCCTGGGGCGGGGGGGTCATCTGCATGGTCCATTATATGCTGACTGTTTCTTTGATTTATAGTGACGCAGAAAGATGGAGTTACATTATAGGAAATTTAGAAATCCCTGTATCAAAACACCAAGTTATATGGTCACATGGTCTTCCGAGGCTCCGGGATAGGAATTACAGAACACCCAGCTGACCGTTTGATGATGCCTTGTGTGTATTTACGGAGGACGCTGTAATTAACCAGCCCTCTCCGACATCTGGGAGAGAGGGGTAACCAGACTCTCCTGTTTGGAGGAATCACCTCCCACTGGAAAATTCGCACCCTCCCATCACAAGAATTCCTAATGTTTCTAGGGGAAATTCTAGATTATATGACTGACTCATATGGAAAGTAAATGGCGAGAAAGTCTTCAAGAATGGGCTCTGCGGAGACCCCCTCTCTCTGGCTGAAATTGCCCCAGACGGGGGTGTTTCCATAGACCAGAAAGGCTCCTTGTTTTAGTCTGACCCATGACCCAAGGTTTATCAGATTCTTGATTGAGAAGAGGAGTTTTGCATTGTCGAAAGACAACTGATGCAGAATTAGGTCCTCGTTGAGCTTCAAAGCCTCATTGATGGGGTTAAATTTGCTTACATTTCATCCAAGGTTGCTTTGGGTGTATAATCTTTTCATCCGATGCGATGGACCTGGGCTGGTTAACCTCATGAAATGTTTTCGAATTCTAAAGGATTTTAGAAAAATAACACAGTACAGATCTTTACAGAAAGAGGAAATTCAGAGCAGTAGATGGTTAGCAGCCAGCTCGTGGAAAAGCTGGGCAGAGCACGCATTTCCTAGTTCACTTATTTTAACCCAGGGTGTACTTCCCACCTGTCCATGTTTCCTTGTTTTTATTTGGCACAATTTTGTCCTTTCAAAAAGCTAAATTATTTATGAGAATTATAACTTCGAGTGCTCACTCTCAGCCTAATTTTGACCCAGTAAATTAAATGCACAAGTTCACTCAGTGGTTGCTGTTTCTGTCACGGCGTTGGGTGATGGACACAGAGACAAAGAGGACAGTCCCGCCCCGGAAGAGTGCACGATCTCGTGGGAAACAGAGCACATGCAGAAACCCATGATCTGAGATAAGGGCCGATGGTGGTCTTTTGTGCAAAGCCTTGTGGGATTGAAAATAGGAGAAATCCAGGTTTAGGTCAAATTGTAATAGGTTGGGACATTTGACACATGTGGAGACATTTTGGGTTGTCCGAACTGGAAGGGATTCACTACTTGAATGTAAGTGTTGAGCCCAGAGTTTTCTAAACACCTGTGACACACAGGACAGCCATAAGCACAAGGAATGATCTGGCCTAGACTGTCAGCCCTGCCGACATTGAAAAGCCTTGGGTCAGAGGGGAAGGAGATAAGTCTTCCCAAATGTGTCCCTTCTCGCCGTGCCAGAGTGCAAGTGTGTCACTGTCCTTGGATGCAGACATATTTCACGGCTCGTCCCCGCTTCTGGTTGGTTTCCTCTCAGGCACAAACTTGTTCCTCGTTGCTGTCCATGAGCTTGGCCATTCCTTGGGTCTTAGCCATTCCAATGATCGAAACGCCATCATGTTCCCGACTTACAGTTATGTTGACCCCAACACCTTTCGCCTCTCTGCTGACGACATACGTGGTATTCAGTCTCTCTATGGTGAGTTGACTTTCTTTACCATTTTGCCTTACAAAGACACTCTTATGGATGATGTCATAGTATCTGCATTTGCATAAAAGGTTCACCTCTGTCTTCTGTCTGGAGCCCCGTGAAAACCCTGTGAGGGAGGTAGCCCACGCATTACCCGCATTTTGTGGAAAAGCACAGGAGACCTCCTGTGCTCACGCCTGTGGCGGGGCCAGAATCTGAGTCTCAGGCCTCAGGTTAGATCTTTCCACCCACCAGGCCGTCGTCTTTGGAGAAGGCACGCAGACCAGCGATCGGCCTGGAACAGGAAAACCAAGGCGGAAAGATCTTTATTGTCTGCTTCCTGTGAATGTCGGAGGAAGCATACATGGATTTTTATGTATTTTTCATCCAGGAAATTAATGTTTTAGGAAGAATAGCTCTGCCCCTTAGTAGCTAAAATGCAGATTTTTTTCCCCTAATGCTCCTTGAAATCTATTTTCAGGACGTCCAGAAAGGCGCCAACCCTCATCAGATCCTGATGGTAGACAAACACCAACCTGCAACCCCAGCTTGAGTTTTGATGCTGTCACTACAATGGGAAATAAAATCTTTTTCTTTAAAGACAGGTAAAAACATCTTCATATCTGACCAACATTAAAGGCTCTCTGTCCTTGGATTGTTAGAACGTTCTGTCAGAGAATGGCGCAAAATGATGGAAAGGAAGTAGAGGACAGTAGAGGAGGGGTGTGGACTCGGTTCTGTAGGAAGTAGACAGCCTCGAGGTTTTGAAGGGAGAGAGTGGTGTGATCATACTTGTGTTTAACGAGAAGACGGACGGGTCAAAAATGGATTTGCAGAAGGAATCTGGGGTGAGGAAAGACAAGGTAGGACGTGAAGCCAGACCGCTTGAATCACGGTAAAAATGGTTACGTCTAGGACTAAAATCGGGACAGTACCAATTTAAAAGTCCTGACTCTCGATGATGGAGAAAGGAATTCCAGGATAATTAGAGCACGGATCGCAGCAGATATTGGAGGGGTGGGCTGTGGAGAATATTAAAATTTGGTCGGTGGGACAATAGTCTCCATTTCTTGGACTGAAGAATAATTGGCAAAATCTGTTGTATTCGTGTCAGGTGCCAGCACAGTAGTTCGGTGTTCATGCACGTGTTAGGAAGTGGTCACCCGCTAAGTCTGGTTTCTTCCTCACCATATGGAGTTGTCACGGTGTCACTGACTCTATTTTCTGAGCTGTACATTTCATGCCTGTGTCTTACTACAGGCCTGAGGTTTGCCCCTCCTAATTCCCTCCCCACGGGCAACCATCGTTTTGTTCTCTGGGAGTCTGTTTCTGTTCATGTTTTTGTTCATGTGTTTGTTTGGTTTTTTTTAGATTCCACATTTAAGTGAAATCGTATGATGTTTCTCTGTCCGACGTATTTCATTTAGTGTGTGCTCTAGGTCCGGCCACGCTGTCGCTGACGGCAGGATTTCATTCTTTTTTACGGCTGATACTCCTCCGCATGTGGCCCACGTCTTCTTCAGCCATTCATCCGTCGGTGGAATTTACGTCGCTTCCGTATCTTGGCTGTTGTGAATAGTTCTGCAGTGAGCGTGGGGCTGCATCTGTCTTTCCTAATTAGGGTTTGTTTGCTCTGGATAAGTTCTGGAAGTGGAATTGTTGGATCGCATGGTGTTTCTATAGTTAATTTTTTGAGGAACCTCCAGACTGTTTTCCACAGTGGCCGCGCCAGTTTGCATCCCACCCAGAGGGCACAGGGTTTCCTTCTTACCACATCCTCGCTGACGCTCACTCTTTCTTTCTGTTTGATCCTGGGCCTCTGACAGGTGTCAGGTGACATCTCACCATGGTTTTGGTTTGCAATTGCTGATGGTTAGTGATCCGGAGCATCTCTGCATGTACCCGTCGGCTGTCTGCACGTTTTCTCTGGAAGGATATCCATGCAGTTTGTCGGTTTTTTAAAAATCAGATTGCTTAATTAGAAAAAAAAAAAACATTGAGTTGAGTTCCTTATATATTTTGGGTATGTCTCTTGCAAATACCCTCTCCTATTAGGTTGTTTACCTTCTCATAGCGTTGATGGTTCCCTTTGCTGTACAAAAGTACAAAAGCTTTTTAGTTTGATGTAGTCCCACTTGTTTATTTTTGCTTTTGTTGTCCTTGCTGAGGGATGGATCCCCAAAAAAAAGAAAAAGAAAAAAAAATTTCTAAAGCCAATGTCAAAGAGCTCATGGCCTCTGTTTTCTTCTAGAAGTGTAATGGTTTCCAGTTTCTGCATTTAAATCTTCCATCCATCTGGAGTCTCTTTCTGTGTGTGGTGTGAGAAGCTGGTCCAGTTTCATTCTCCTGCATGTGGCTGTCCCATGTTCCCAGCACCATTTGTTGGAGAGACTGTCTTTTCCCTGTTCTCAGCGCCTCTGTCATAAATTAATTGACCATATAAGTGTGGGTTTATTTCCGGGCTCCTTACCCTGTCCCGTTGATCTCTGTGGCTGTGGTTCTGCTGATACCATCGTGTTCTGACCAGTTTAGCTGGGTTGTGTGGCCTGAAATCTGGGAGCATGTCACCTCCAGCTCTGCTCTTTCTCAAGGGTGCTTTGGTATTTGGGACCTCTTGTGGTTCCATACAGATTTAGGACCCTTTGTTCTAGTTCTGTGAGAAACCCTCTTGGTATTGGATAGGGCTGCCCTGGATCTGTAAATCACTTTGGATAGTGCGGACATTCTAACAATATTGCTTCTCGCAGTCCGTGAGCGTGGCGTATGTCTGCGCATTTGTTTGTGTCCTCTTCAGTGTCCTTCATCAGCGTCTTACAGTTTTCAAAGTCTGGATCTTTCACCTCCGTGGGAAAATTCATTCCTACGTATCTCATTCTTTTTGATGCAGTTATAAATGGGATTATTTTATTATTTTTTTCTGATAGTTTGTTATTAATATGTAGAAATGCAACAGATTTTGAATGCTGATTTTATATCCTGCATCTTTACTGAGTAGCTCACTCATTCTGCTAGTTTTTTGGTGGCGTCTTGAGGGCTTTCTGATGATGGCACCACGTCATCTGCAAGGAGCGGTGGTGTCAGTGCTTCCTTTCCAGCTTGCACGCCTCTTGCCCCTTCCTCGCCGAGTTCACGTGGCTAGCACTTCTGCTGCTACACTTGCCTAAAAGTGCCAAGAGTGGACTCCTTGTCTTGTTCTTGGTCTAGAAGGAAAAAATCCGCTGTTCACCACTGAGTATGAGCTTAGCTGTGGGTCTGCCATTCCCGGCCTTTATTATGTTGAAGAAGGACCCCTCTATAATCATTTTGTTGAGAGTTTTTGTCATGAAGGGATGTTAAATTTTGTCAAATTCTTTTTCTGCACCTATTAAAATGATCATGCTTTTTATCCCCCATTTTGTTAACATAGTACATTGCAATGATTTGTGAATATTGAACCATCCTTGCATCCCTGGAATGAATCCCAGTTGGTACTGGTATATGACCCTTTTGATGTGTTGTTGAATTTGGTTTGCTAATATTTGCTGAGAATTTTTGCATTCATGTCCATCAGGGCTGTTGGCCTGTAATTTTGTGGGGTTTTTTTGCAGTATCTTTGGCTTTGGTGTCCGGGTAGTGGTGGTCTTGTACAATGAGTTTGGGAACAATCTTTGTTGTTGTTGTTCTTCTTCTTTTGAATAATTTGGAATATTTTAAGTCTTCTTTAATTATTTGGTAGAATTCACCCGTGAAACTGCTTGGTTCTGGATTTTTGTTTGTTGGTAGTTTTTGATTATTGATTCAATTTCATTTTAATAATGGGTCTATTCAAATTTTCTATTTCTTTCTGATTCAGTCTTGGAAAATTGTATATTTCCGGGAATTTATATCCATTTTTGGTTGCCCAATTTGTTCACATATAATTGTTAATAGTAGTCTTTTATGATCTTTTGTATTTCTGTGGAATCAATTGTAACTTCTCTTCCATTTCTGAATTCACTAATTTGAGTCCTCTATCTTTTTTCTTGGTGAGTCTGCATAAAGGCTTACCAATTTTATTTACCTTTTGAAAGAATAAGCTCTTAGTTTCATTGATCTTGAAAATGTTTTTTAGTCCTTATTTCATTTATTTCCACTCCAAACGTTATTTCTTTCTTATAACTAACTTTGGCTTTTGTTTTTTTTTTCTAGTTTCCTCAGGTGGAGGGTTAGATTATTTATTTTAGGGACACCTGAGTGGCTCAGTCAGATCCTAGGGTCATGATCCTAGGGCCCTGGGATCGAGCAGGGATCCTGCTTCTCCCTCTCCTACCACTTCTCCCCCTGTTTGTGCTCTCTCTCTCTCACTCTCTCCCTCTCACTCTCTCCCTCTCCCTGTCAAATAGATAGATAAAATATTTTTAAAATAAGGATTATTTATCTGAAATTTCTCTTGTTTTTTGAGGTAGGCCTGCATCAATATGAACTTTCCTCTTAGAATTTTTTTGCTGCATCCCCAAGATTTTAGAATGCTGTGTTTTCATTTTCATTTGCCCCAAGGTATTTTTTAATTTCTTTTTTGATTTCTTCATTGGTTGTTTAGTAGCACATTATTCAGTCTCTACATTTATAGAGTTTTTTTCCAGTTTTCTTCTTGTCATTGATCTCTAGTCTCATTATTCTTCATTTTTGAGATTCAAAAACTGAGACATTTGGGATAAATAGGTTCTTTTAGATTGCAAAACTGGTAAAGGAGTTGTGGGTGTGGACTAAAACCTATATCCCTTGATTTCAAATATCAGGTGTTTTCATATGGTGGCTTGCCCATTAAAATTATTGTTATTATTTTTTGTGGGTTTTTATTATGTTCAGTTAGCCACTGTTAACATTATTGTTATTATAAAAGAATTAATTGAGATCCATTCTTTGTGGTGCTCCTATCAAGACATCCTGGAACAGAATGTGAGGATATTGGGAAAAAAACCATTAAGTCATTTCACAGGTCCTTCCCAGTGACCATTTCATGCTTCTTGAGTCTATCATGATTTTTAACATGTGTTAAATGTCTTTCATCAGATTCTTCTGGTGGAGGTACCCTGAGAGTCCAATGAGCAACGTTAGTTTAATTTCTTCTCTGTGGCCGACTTTACCATCTACCATTCAAGCTGCTTATGAAATTGGACCCAGAAATCAAGTTTTTCTTTTTAAAGGTAACTCTAATGTTTCGTTTGCTACCGAGTCTACTTCAAGGAAGAGAATAAATGAAGGAAATACTATTAATTTTTATAAACATAGAAAAAAGCACTCCAGACTTAATTCATGGTGAGTCTGAACTATGAGCTAAAAAGAGCTTAAATACCTAAGTAATGTGTAAAAATTTCAAGAGAAGTTTGTCAAATGTAAGATCACAATCCTTGTGGAAAAGCTGCAGAACCGTAGGAGACAGAGCACGTCAGAGAGCGAGGAGCAGCGCGCTTCGGAACTGCGGTGAAGGGCCGCGTCTCCTGTGCTGAGTCCGGGCTTCGGTTACTCTTTCGGCGTGCGTCCAGCCGATCTTTTCTCTCTCTCTTCACAGATGATAAATACTGGTTAATTAGCAATTTGAGAGCACAGCCGCGCTATCCCAGGAACATACATTCTTTGGGCTTTCCTGACTTTGTGAAAAAAATTGATGCAGCTGTTTTTAACCCGCTTCTCTATAAGACCTACTTCTTTGTAGGTCACCAATATTGGAGGTGAGCTTTAATGACTGGTAACGTGACTCCTAAAATTCATGAAGCCGGCAGGGAATGGGGTCTTCGGTAGGTAGTGTTTCTGTTACACTCCCAAGGAACCTCGACCTTCCTAGGAGAGGAATGAAGAGGGCACAGATCTGGACTAGCTAGTGTCATCCTAGTTCTGTTCCCTGCACTTTGGGATTCTGGTTGGAGATGGCACTTTGAATAAAATGTCACATCGTGAATCACAGTGGGAAGCAGGGGCACAGATGGACGAGACCCAGTGTTCACACAGTCCGTTCAGGGGGTGTGGCTTTCCAGATTCCTCTTTATAACCACTGGACCCAAGGAGACAAATGAGGAAACCATCTACTGAGGGGCAGTGAATCCTGCAAGGTCCTCACCTACAGGGAATCGGACCGTCGGGCTTCCTAAAGCCGGACCAGGCCCTGGCAGAGGCATTGTGCGGGACTGGGGAGAGTTCCTGACCAGAAGTTGGGACCTTTAGGATCTGAGCCCTGTAGGGGCTTGGAATAAATCAGTGAGCTGTTTCGGTCCTTGGTTTTCTTATCAGTGCAAGGAAAAGCCTTTCAAGAGAGATGAGGTGGGTTTTGTGGTTCATGTCAGCAAATGTCAAGCTCTTCACCACGAGATCCGTTTTTCAAACAGAGGTCTTTACTGATGATTTCCTCGCCAGGTTCGATGAGAGGAGACGACTCATGGACCCTGGTTATCCCAAATTGATCACCGACTACTTTCCAGGACTTAGACCCACTATTGATGCAGTCTACTATTATAACAGTAAGTAGATCGGGGAGCCATGAAGATGCTGAAAATCCCTTTTTAAAACACTGATGATGATGAAGCCTTCAAGGTCAGAGAACGGGGATTCAAATAGGAAAAGAACAGGACCCTGTGGTTCGCTGTAGGGCTGCAGAGGGAAGATTCATAGCCTGCTTGGTTTAGCACAGGTGGGCTCAAAGGTTGAGTGACGTGGCACAAACCCTTGGTTCCTGGTGTGGATTAGCGGGTGGGAGCGTGGGACTGTCCGCGCCTGGGTTTCTGCAATGTCTGATAGCATCAGGGCAGACGGCGTACGCAGACGGGCCTGCGGCAAGACTCAGGCAAGCTGGGCTCGTGTTCTTGTTTACACCTCGCGTCTTTGACCTTCCTGGCAGCCCCTCCAACCCTGCATGGACCCTCGTGGACTAGGCCTACGGGTGGGATACGAGACACTTGAGTCTGTTGGTGTCTGTGTCTGGGAATATCTTTAGGCAAAGTCAGCCGAAGAGAACGGTCAGCTGGGCCGAGGCGTTTCGGTTCATTACCCCACCACCACGTCTTTCTTACTCCTCCATCAAGACCCCCTTGTGCCCCACCGCGTCTAGTTTCTTCCCTCCCAGGTCAGTTCTGCACCTGGAGTGCGACTTTTCAAAATCACATCTTCAGAGTCAGTTTTAAGATGAAACTATTATCTCGATGAAATTAATGAAGGTATTTAGTGGTGAAATGAGGGCCAGTAACCGGATACCCGGAGCAGGACACCCCTGGCAGGCCCCAGCATTTACATTCTCAAATGCCTAGTATAGATCATCTGTAAAGTTTGGTGTTCTATAGATAACCTATAAAAGCACAGATCTGTGTTTACTTCTTTTTCTTTTAAAGAAATGCAAGTGAAGAATTAAATGACTCGATTTGTTTTCATTTTTAGGACACTACTATTTCTTCCAAGGATCAAACATATTTGAATATGATGTCGTATCCCAACGTGTCACTGAAGTGCTGAAACAAAATATCAAGTCAGGTTGTTAGGAATGGTGTAGTTAGTGATGGTCAGTTCCCTTCAGTCAAATAAGTATTTGTTGCATCCTTGCTACGTGCCCAGTGTGTGTGATACCACAGGGACATGTGTCTTAAGGTAAACTCTATAGGCTGTAGAGGAACTATCATGTAGACAGCGAGTATACAAACTACGTAAGATTTTTTTATTTTGAAAAACCCTCATTGTGGGGCGCCTGGGGGGCTCAGGGGGTTAAGCCTCTGCCTTCGGCTCAGGTCATGATCTCAGGGTCCTGGGATCGAGTCCCGCATCGGGCTCTCTGCTCAGCGGGGAGCCTGCTTCCTCCTCTCTCCCTGCCTGCCTCTCTGCCTGCTTGTGATCTCTGTCAAATAAATAAATAAATAATCCTTAAAAAAAAAGAAAAGAAAACCCTCATTGTCAACTTTTACTTGATTCAACTATTAAGCTTGGAAACAGGCACTTATTGAGGGGCAACAGAATATCTTGGTACTAGAACAACCGAGAACTGAGAAATGATCATTATTTCTTTGCCTTAACTAACATTAAGCAATGACTAGTTTCTGTGGCCATTGAACGCTTCAGCAAGTGTATCATTTCAATTGTTTCGGAGCAGGAACAGAATATACCAGAAAATGACATTTAGTATAAGTAATAGATGTGGATTATGTAACTATGGTGACAACGTTATTCTGTTGTCCAGTGTTGATTTTTCTAAATCTTAAATGAAGTATATATGTATATTTTTTTCTTTTGCTCCAATAAAAACTTTGAAAGAAAGTACTTGGTTTCTGAGAATTTTTTTCTTGAAAAACAATGTGTATTTCGAAAATAGTTCGGGACCTGCTCCTGAATAAAGCAAGTCTCCACATAACTACCATGGAGTGAATGAGAACATGCCGAACGGGAACAAGTTGTATTTGTCTTGGCAGTTTGTTGAAGGCCACCTAGTCTGGGGTCAGAGACGCGTCCTCCAGACCACATGTGAGCCCAAGGAGCACTCCCGGCACACGACGACAAGCCCGGACAGAAGAGATGGAACGGGAACTCTCCGTTCTCGTGTAATTTCCACAGCAGCCAGGCTCACTGTGTAATCGCTGCGTGACCTCGACAAGACATTAAGTCTCAGCTTCCTCAACTTCAGGAAGAAGCAGTAGCGTTAGCCGCCTCATAGATCTACTGAGAAAAAAATGGCACACGAGGAGCTCATCATGCTGGTGGCTTGGACTGTCTCTACTCGTTATCACTGCCTTGACACCCACACTCCCTATTTTCTGCATCGTGCGTACACCTGGGAGAGCCCCAACTAAGAGGATGTGGGTTCATGGAATGCTTGGAATTTTCAGATTATTTGCAGGCACTGCTGATTGGCATTAATCATTTTTAATTAACAGAATGAACTGAGGTCAGAAAATATGGAGATCAGAGATTCGGCATGGGGTTGGAGTTCTCCGCTCTTCGGAGCTTAGCTCTGTCGGAGCTTAGCTCTGTCCTCGAGTACTTGCTTTTTCCTTTTTCTTTTTTTAAATATTTTTAAATTTATTTATTTGTCAGAGAGAGCAAGCGAGCACAGGCAGACAGAGTGGCAGGCAGAGGCAGAGGGAGAAGCAGGCTCCCTGCCGAGCAAGGAGCCCGATGTGGGACTCGATCACAGGACGCTGGGATCATGACCTGAGCCGAAGGCAGCTGCTTAACCAACTGAGCCACCCAGGCGTCCCTGCTTTTTCAATGTAATAGTCCCAGTGTTGTCTTTGCAAGGCATAGGGTCACGTCATTTTGAGAAGAAATGTCACTTCCCATTTTTTGATATGATTATCTGTTTTGCGTGTGTTGAGTTTGTGAAGTTCTTTATAGATCCTGGATATCAACCTTTTGTCTGTACTGTCATTTAAAAAAAAATGTCACTTCCCCACAGGGAACTGCATACTGGCCATCCTTCAAAAGAATAGAGTTCTGTTCATATCTTCTGCCCATTTTTTGATATGATTATCTGTTTTGCATGTGTTGAGTTTGAGAAGTTCTTTATAGATCCTGGATATCAACCTTTTGTCTGTACTGTCATTTGCAAATATCTTCTCCCATTCCGTGGGTTGTCTCTTTGTTTTGTTGACTGTTTCCTTTGCTGTGCAAAAGCTTTTGATCTTGATGAAGTCCCAAAACTTCACTTTTGCTTTTGTTTCCTTTGTCTTTGGAGACATATCTTGAAAGAAGTTGCTGTGGCTGATATCGAAGAGGTTACTGCCCATGTTCTCCTCTAGGATTCTGATGGATTCCTGTCTCACATTGAGGTCCTTTATCCATTTCGAGTTTATCTTTGTGTACGGTGTAAGAGAATGGTCGAGTTTCATTCTTCTACACATAGCTGTCCAATTTTCCCAGCACCATTTATTGAAGAGACTTTTTTTCACTGTATATTTTTTCCTGCTTTGTCGAAGATTATTTGACCATAAACTTGAGGGTCCATATCTGGGCTCTCTACTCTGTTCCACTGGTCTATGTGTCTGTTTTGATGCCAGTACCATGCTGTCTTGGTGATCACAGCTTTGTAGTAAAGCTTGAAATTGGGTAATGAGATGCCACCAGTTTTGTTTTTGTTTTTCAACATTTCCTTAGCGATTCGGGGTCTCTCCTGATTCCATACAAATTTTAGGATTATTTGCTCCAGCTCTTTGAAAAATACCGGTGGAATTTTGATCGGAATGGCATTAAAAGTATAGATTGCTCTAGGTAGTATAGACATTTTAACAATGTTTATTCTTCCGATCCAAGAACATGGAATGGTCTTCCATCTTTTTATATCTTCTTCAATTTCTTTCATGAGTGTTCTGTAGTTCCTCAAGTACAGATCCTTTACCTCTTTGGTTAGGTTTATTCCCAGGTATCTTATGGTTCTTGGTGCTATAGTAAATGGAATCGATTCTCTAATTTCCCTTTCTGTATTTTCATTGTTAGTGTATAAGAAAGCCACTGATCTCTGTACATTGACTTTGTATCCTGCCACGTTACTGAATTGCTGTATGAGTTCTAGTAGTTTGGGGGTGGAGTCTTTTGGGTTTTCTATATAAAGTCATTTGCGAAGAGAGAGTTTGACTTCTTCCTTGCCAATTTGGATACCTTTTATTTCTCTTTGTTGTCTGATTGCTGTTGCTAGGACTTCTAGTACTATGTTGAACAAGAGTGGTGAGAGTGGGCATCCTTGTCGTGTTCCTGATCTCAACGGGAAGGCTGTGAGCTTCTTCCCATTGAGGATGATGTTTGCTGTGGGTCTTTCATAGA